>RCUC01098640.1:0-75440 GCA_003697995.1 Taxidea taxus jeffersonii | reverse complement strand
GGGGGGGGGGCTGATGGGGAACCCAGCAGGACACTTGCACTCACCCTCTGGTAGTAGAGGTGGGCCAAGACCCCCGCCACCAGCTCAACCAGGAAGATCACCAGCAACAGGCAGAAATACTGGGAGAAAGGAGTGAAGGTGGTCACCACGAGGATCAGGCCCCAGCAGGCAGATGGTGCTCCCTAAGACAAATGTCTCTCCCAAGCAGTGAGGAGGGTAGGTGACCCGCCAGGGACCCCATCACTCATACCGTCTTATTCCTCTTCCCAGCAGCTCTGGGTAGACTTGCCTTTCCCAGCTGCTGGCATGGAGCTCCCCACTCACCCCTTCACCCACTGGCCTATTGTCAGTTCCTTAGTCCACCCACCCATCCAGCACTCATTGAACACCTTCTATGTGCTGGATATCCAAGTAAGACAGTCACAGCCCTCAAAGTTATGGGTCAGCAGGGAGCACAGATAAGTAAGTAATTACAATGCTGTGTTACAGACATTACAACAGGGCAAGCCCCAGAAAAGATGGGCGGTCCTAGGTGGAGGAAGGCAGTCAGAGAAGGCTTCCTGGAGGAGGTGACACCTGAATGGCATCTCTAAGGAGGAGCTTCCAGGTGAAGAAGGCAGGAAGCATGTGCCAGGCAGAGGGGAGAGCATGTGTGAAGCCTGGAGAGTGCAGAGGGAAGTGGAGGGGGCAGAAGAGGCCGGGCAGCCGCCAAGGCTCAGGAAATTGCAAAAGACATCTGCCCCGGAAAAGGTATTGGGCCCTTCATGGCCCTGCAGTGGGTTCTAAATTCGGGTCACCACCACTGCCGGACCTCGTCCAGGCTCGGGGCTGCTCTGCACCCTTCCTAGCCTGTGGGCTGGTTTCCTGGCTGTGCCTTCGGCTGTGAGCTTTCCTGTCTCTGCGAGGCAGGAGGCTCTGGGCCACTGTTCTATCCTAGGGTGTTCTTGCAGGGACCAACAGGTCAGACATGTGTGTTAGGCCCACGTGGCTAGGAGGGGGCAGGGAGGAGCTCCAGGCAGGGGAGAGGGGACAACGGGAGGGGGAGAGGAGGAGGAGCAGGGGAGTACTGCTGCCTGAACCGGGAGCCCTCTGTGGTAGCCCAACAGCGACCCATGCCCCATGCACCACCTCCTTCTCCCCCAGGCCCCACCTGTCAGCCTGGCCTGGCCCTGGTCACTGGGATCCCTGGATTGCAGGAGACACTCAGCTTCTGAAGGAGCCCTGAAACTCCGGGGCTCCTCCAAGTGGGGGAAGGAACGCCAGCAGGAGGGGACATGAACCAGAAGACAGCCGGCAGGGCGGGGGCTGTCGGGCCACTTGGGGGGTGATGTGGGCCCACTGACTGTCTCCCAGAGCCCGGCATGGAGCCTGGCATGGGCAGGACTTAAGCACAGAGGGAGGAGGGGATATTTCTTTTCACGAGGAACATTCCATCCAGGGGCAAGTTAAGTCAACCGCGCACCTCACCCACAGCCATTTTACTGAGCCCGCGGCCTCTCAGGCTCAGAACTGCTCACCACCAGGGGTGAGGGAAGCATTCCAGGCTCTGAATGATGGTGGCAGGCCTGCCCTTAAGGCAAGAGTCCGAAAGGAGGTCCCTGGTATCTCCTCCCCTACCTGCCCCGGGCTCAGTGCTGCCCCAGGAAAGGCCTCTGGCCTGCATGTCCGAGCTTGGTCCATGCCCCCCGCCGGGATCAAGCACCCCCCTGCCACCCCTAGGTGAGGCTGTGGAGAAGGCTGGTGTGGTGGAGAGTGTAGGGGACACAGCAGCCTTGTCAGCCCTGTGCGGCTTCTGGATGGAGGCTCAGGCTGTCTGCAAGCTCCTGGGCACCTGGGGTGAGGTCTAGAAATGGGGGAGGAAGCTGCAGGCCCATGAGGGCATATTTCCTGGGCCTCAGGGGTTTCTCACACCCTGGGGAGAGGTCTGCATGAAGGAAGGCCCTGTGTGCCTGGGGCTAGGGAAATTGTGGGGCGCTGCGCAGGTCAGCAGGCAGGGGCTGACGAGAGGCCTGTGGATGGGCCCTCTCTGCCTGAGGAGGTCTGGAAACCTGAAGAACGGTGGTGGAACGTCAGTGGACTCTGGTGGGTGTCAGGCTCTGCCACCTGCAGGCGCTGGGAGACACGGGTCTGGCGTCCCAAAGAGAACACATGGCTCTGAGAGTTGGGTGAGCTGGATTTTGGCCCTCCTCAAGTCCTGCTCAGGGTGCAGCACCCAGGGCCACACGCAGTGGCCATACCAGTGGGACTGAGCCCGTGGATGGGGAGAACGGCCCCCTTGCTGTCCTGTCTACCCCGAGCAGCTGGAAGGACTCAGAGGGAGGAAGTTAGGCTTCAGGGTGGTCTGACCTGCTTCCCGCTCCTAGAGCTTGTGGGTGACAGAGGGGAGCCAGACTTGTCAGCCAGTGGCAGGCCCGGTGGCCTGGGCCAGGCTGTTCCTGTCCTGAGACAGCCCAGAAAGGCACTGACATCCTCTAGCTCCTCTTAGACTCGGCTGCCCTTCCTGCTCACTCCAAACTGCCCCCCACAGCCCCCTGAGCCCAGTGCTCGGAGGCTACCCCCCTCCTGCCACACAGCACCCTGCATGCAGGGACTGCCAGTCAGTGGCTCCCAGGCTCCCTGCTGCACCCCCAGGTGCCCTCTGGGGCATGGGAGGCAGAGCCGAGGGAGCCTGTAACTGAACGAACCACGCTGGCCGCTGGCAGCAAGGAGGACAGCATGTTTGTGTCTGGCCGTCTTCCCTCTGCGGGGGTGGGAGAGGCTCCTCTCCCCCTCACTGCTCACGATCCCTGATCATGGGGGACTGTCAGCCGAGAGTCACACGCTGGATGGTGTCATGAAGACTCGGCAGTGGCATGCCACTCCCTGGGGAAGTTACTGCCACCACTGGTGCTGACGCTGCGCTGGGAGGGGGGTGACGGGAAGGGAGAGACCTGAACCACATCCCTGACATCATGGCAGCCTGCACTAGTACATGCCAACCCCTCAAACCTCTTGGGAGGCATCACACGGGCTCCCCCACCAGACGGAGTTGTCAGGAGTGGGGACAGGGCTCCCTCCCGCCCAGGAGCCCCGGCTGTTCAGAGGCCCTTGGGGTTTTGGGGACTGACAGTGGGCTGCCAGGGAGAGGACAGGCTGGGTGGCTGGCAGGCATGGGCACAGGCCCCAGGCAGCGGCTTCCGCAGCGGGAGAGCTGCAGGTACGTGACTCACCTACGTGGGAGAGGCCATGAATCACCTCTCCTAGGAAGCAGGCAAAGGTTCATGCTCGCTGGGATCCTCCTGCACGGAGGGTCCTGGTGGCTCTGCCTCTGGAGCTGGTGGGCTGGAGCCCTGGGGAGTGGGGCCAGGCTAGTGGGGGTTTGCCATGCGGGGCCACGAGCTGTGACAAATGTCTTGCCTTTGCCACTTCACCTTCCACTGTTACCAAGCCTCCCTGACTCCCTCAGTGTGCCGCATTACCCCAGCATGTCTCCGGCACAGGCGAGCCGGCTGCAAATCTGCAAAGCACTGCTGTTCCTGCACACGATTCCCGAAACACGGGCCGAGCCGTCCGGCCTCCAGGTGTTTGCCCGCAGTGTCCCCCTGCCTGGAATTCCAGGGCCTGCCTGTCCTTCCTCACCCAGCTTGGCCGTGCCCTCCCCTAAGCCCTCCCTGGGTCCACAGTGGGTGCTGGCCCCCAGCCCACAGGGTGCTCCATCTGCTCCCCCTTCAACACAATATTCTGCGTGGCTCCTTCTCCCCAGCTAGACTCTGGCCCGTCCCTGCCTCCGCCCTAGGCCTGCCACACTGTTTCTTATGGGCTGGGTGGGCGATGCCACCTTGCCCACTGCTCTGTGGAGGTTCCCCTGGCTTCAGGTGTTATGGCCCCATCTCCCCAGAATGCCTGTGGGCTTCTGGCAGTTTCCCAGTGCCCAGTACAGGGTTGGGTCTAGATGCACGCTCAGTAAACGTCACCGGATCAAGATCTGTGGGTGCCCTTCTTACCAAGCATGCTGTGGGGCCAAGGGGACAGGCCAGCATGTGCTGGACCCACACTGGGGGGCAGGAGCTTGGCCATCTTCTGATCTGTAGGAGGGGGCATGGAATTGTTACTGTAGCTTAATTGATACTGGTGGTTCTCAAGCGGGCACGATTTTGCCCCCAGGGGACAATTTGGCAATGTCCGGAGACATTTTTTTATTGTCACACCTGGGGAAAGGAGGCCTCCAGGCATCTCGTGGGGAGAGGCCAAGGATGCTGGCGACCATCCCCCAGCACACAGGACAGGCCCTGTGGCAAAGAACAATCTGGACTAGAGTGTCATGGGTGCCAAGATAGAGAAACTGATTTACACATTCACCTTCAGATCTGAAGGCTGCTGATTTGCATATGTGCCCCTCTGCCCTCTGGGAGACATGAAAGGAAGGTCTGAGGCAGGTTGTCTAGTTCCTGAGAGGCCTGGGACTGAACACAGACAGAAGCACGTGAGGGGCTCCCTCTGTGCCTGCCTCGGAGGGGACTCTAGCAGGAAGTGGCTCTCCCTGACTCCAGGAAGGGCCAGGGAAGCCTCCAGGGCTTCGGTTCCCAGGCCCTGGGGCGCTGGGGGCTGTCATAGGGATGCTATTAGCCTAGGTGCCTCCTGAGATGTCACAGCTGGCTGTCCCCTGGCTTCCCCTATAGGACCCGGGAGGGCTGGGCCGCCGCTGGCTCCAGGAAGTGTGAAGACAGCTCAGGGGTGACAGACCTCAGACACCCTGTGTGTAACTAGGAGGTATCCAATTTCAGTGTAAGTCAAGACTTACTGGGCCCTGGGCTGTCCGGCTGCCCCGAGCTAACCAAGCCAAGGCAGGGCCCACGGCCTAAGGTACAGGAGGCAATAATCCAGCTCAGGGTGCGCCGCTGTGCTTCTCATCAGCAGAGGAGATGTCGTCCTCTACGGCAGGAGCCGAGGAAAGGCAGTCCTCCCACCAGCACGCTAGGGAGAGCCAGGAACTCTTCCTCGGCAGGGTCAGTGCCCTGGTCACCACAGTGGCCCAGAGCACACACAATGGAGGCCCCAGTGCAGTGAGGGCCTGGCCTGCTTGTGAGCACTCCTCCTGCCGGAGATGAGCACAGCTGCACTCATCATGTGGCCAGGCGAGCACCGAACGTGTCAGCCTCCCGGGAATCCTGAGACGCGTGCACCGGGAGGCAGAGCCGCTGGTCTGAGGTCATATGGCAAGGACATGACTGAGCCCAGAAGCCAGACCCAGAGATGGCATGCTGACTCACTGTATGGTCCCCACTACCCAGGAATGGGGGGTTGGATGGGCTCACTGTACACCCCTGGGGTGGATACAGTGAGATCCTCAGCTGCAGCCCCCAGTGCCGGCAGGGCAGGGCAGGCGTGCTCCAGTGGGCCTCTCCTAGGCAGGCTCTCCTCTTCCTCAGCAGTGGCTTCTGCCTGCTCGGCGCCCTACTTTCCTGCCTGGGCCGGGATCATGGCCACAGCTCTCATCATCACAGCAGCCTCCTGGGTTGTGTGGCACTCCCCAGCACTCCGTGTGTGTGTGTGTGCGCGCGCGTGCCTGCGTGTGGGTGCACGCACATGTGTGTGTGCACACAGCGCCCTGCACACCATTGAGGCCTCGGGCCTCTGGGCTGCTCTCCATGCCCCGGCCTGGGACTCACTGTCCCGACTGCCTCTGTGTCACACATCGTTGGCTACTGAGTCTCAGCTTAGGCAAGGCCTCCCCAACACCGTCCCCCTCCATTGCCAGAAGTTCCTGACCATGACCTCACTGTGGACATCCCTGTTTCTGAGCCTCCCTCGGACTCCTGGGTCCCCAGCACTATGGCGACTTTGATCCTTCTTTACCCTCCTCTGACCTGTATCTTGTTCCATCCTCACAGTCCCTGGGGACACTTGGGGTGAACTGGACCCACCCCACCCTAACTTCTCCCTGACCTCCAGCCACACTAGAGTTTTTGTGACTGGCTGGTCCCTGCACTCAGGCCTGTCCCCAGTCCTTCCAGAAGCAACCACTGAGGTTTGGTCTGAGACAAACCAGGAATGAGACTTCTACAGGAAGTTCTTGTAGCCCCTGTGCCCAGCGCCCTGTAGGAACTAGGCCACTTCAAGCTCCACCACAGTGGCCCCGCACACGGAAGGAACAAGGCTGCTAAGCACAGAAGAGGACCCCAACATTCATCCTCCCTCTGTACCCTCCACTTTTTTTTCTCTTTAATTTTTTAATGGTACCGTTTGGACTAGAAGCAAAGTTGGGAGGCGCCTGGGTGGCTCAGTGGGTTAAAGCCTCTGCCTTCGGCTCAGGTCATGATCTCAGGGTCCTGGGATTGAGCCCCGCATCGGGCTCTCTGCTCAGCGGGGAGCCTGCTTCCCCCCGCCCCCCGCCCCGCCTGCCTCTCTGCCTGCTTATGATCTCTCTGTGTCAAATAAATAAACAAAATCTTAAAAAAAAAAAAAAAAAGAAGCAAAGCTGGATGCTTTCTAAAGCTGTAGATCCAAAAAGAAGCTGGAACAGCACAGCACTGTCTAAACCAAACCAGCGCTTTCCTTAATGAGAAGCGTGGTGGGAGCTGTGTGAAAACCTTTCGCATGGTGACACTCGGGTGAGTAATTAGAGACTGAATCTTCAGATGGACTAACATCGCATTGGGGCAAGCTGGGCGCCAGACACCATTTCTGGGGCATTGTCACGGTTGGGCGGGGAGGGGGGCTTGAGTCCAGGCAGCTCGGCCCCAGCCGGGGCCCTCTCTGCAGTCAGTTTTAAGAACTTTATACAATTGGGCTTTTGGAACTCCACCTTGGGCTGATTCGGCCGCAAAGAAGGGAACTTTGCCCAAGCTTTCCATCCCCTGCTTCCTCTGCTATTCTGCACTATCAGAGATAGAAACCCGGAAACGGAGCCACAGCTGGAAAACCGAGGAGGCGTGGCGGCCAGGCAGGTGGTGGGGGGAGGTAGAGGCCCATTCTCAGAGCAGCGCAGCAGCTGGAGGGGAGACGCAAGCTGCTGCCAAGGTTAAATGGCAGGGAGAAGGGCAGAGCCAGAGGCTCCGGCATGGCATGTCAGTGAGAGGGTGCTAGCGGCAGGCTAGGGTCAGGGAGCTGCAAACAGCCAAGGCCCAACTGGAAACGACGGAGTCAGCTGTTTAAGTGGCGATGACCGCAGGGCACATCATTTTCTGGTGATTAACCACCGGCCGGAAGCAGTCAGGACTCAGGGGTGCTGCTGCCGGACTGTTCTTACAGAAGAGAGAGGATGTGGGCTTGAGAGCCTGAAGCCATTCCTGTAAGGAGATGTCACTGTTCCAAGGATGAAGGTGACCTCTACCACTGTGGGCTCCAGCCCAGTGCTCACAGCCCCCACCATCCAGCCCCTCCACCCTGGGGGCCACAATGAGGCCAAGCTCCTGGGGGGGCACACGGCCCAGGGAACTCAGAGGCATGCTTCTCCCTGATGGATTGGCACGGGGGAAATGGCTGACTGCTGCCCCTTGTTGTACCCCCCCGGAAGGACCCAGACGTTCCTGTTGGTATCTTCTCCCAGGCTGCGGGAGAGATGGGGTGCAGCCCGTAGGCCCCTGTGCAGGTTCTGGGGCAGATGAGAACAAATGAGATTGCGCATGGGGCCAGGACAGGACCACAGATGGGGCCTGTTACAGGTCCCCGGCCATGGTAATTCTAGGGCAGGGTTGGCTACAGGGGAAAGGGAAGGCTGAACGGGAGAAATTCCTACCAAGCCTGGAGGTTAGGAGAAGTCCTTAGGGTCAGAGAGGTCAGAGGCTCTGACCGGATGGAAACAGGAATTTAACCCCCCCAGAAAGTTCTTTGTTTTTTGATATAGCTGTCTCGTGTTCCTCACTAGACTCTTCCCTGCTTCTCCTGCCTTGTGCCCAGTAGAGCAGGAAATTCTGGGAATGGGCTTTCCCACAAGGAAAATTGGCTGCAACAGGCAGGTGGTGATCGTTTCCACATGCTGAAGCCTAAGAGAGGGGGATATGGAACCCAGGAATGTGCCAGTCAGAGAAGAGTGATGTCATACAAGGTGCCCTGGCCTAGGGGTCTGGTCCAGCTTGCCTCTGGGACAGGAGGCTGTGTGACCCTAGGCAAACCACTCGCCTTCTCTCTGGGCCTTCTGCATAAAATATGGGGCCTAGATGGGGAGAAATACCTCTGTGCTGCAGCTTCTTTAGTCTGTGATGTGCAGGGGCTTTGCCTCCTCTGTCCTGGCCTGCTTCCCTGCAGGGACAGCTAGAAGAACACCGCCACCCCTCCACCCCCACCACCCCTGCTTCTCTCCTCCTTACTCTTCCCTTCTCTCCTCTCTCTGGGGAGTGGGCCTTCCTCCTTCACCTTGGGGGCAGCCTGTCCTCATGATGCCACCTTCTCTGCTCTCCAGCATGCCGTGAGTTTAGTGGGGCAGTTCTTAGAAAGGCTTGCGGGCCTGCCTCAACCAGAGCCGACCAGCTGCTAAGGCTTCTGGCCGCAGCTGTAAAGCCACACACTCCAATCAGCCTCATCAGGAATGAAGCCCTTTTGCTGTCATCTCTCTGCCTCCTGGGTCTTCCTTTTCAACGGACTGTCAACTCCCCTAAAACCTCCGCGTGATGTGCGGGGAGACGGAGCGGGGCACCGCAGGCCAATATGGAGGCATGGCTCTCCCAAAGCCAGCGCCACGACCCGGCAGGAGAGGATCTGTCCGGATGCCTGTGCAGCCCCCGCTCCTGTCCCGGGCCCAGGGGTGCAGGGAGGCCCGTGGCTCTGCGACAGAAACAAGGTGTGGATCAGAAACCTCGCCTCCTGGATGGGAAGTGGGGGCTCCTGCGCTCTGTCTGCACCAGGGCCTTTGGTAGGGCAGGAACCTCTCAGAGTCCGACAGTGGCCTCGGCCTCACTGACCATGTGCCTGGGGCCTCAGGACGAGGAGAGTTTCCACTAGGATCAGTTTTCCTCAGCGGCCAGCCATCCTTGTGGGTGTGAGCTCGTGCCGTAAGACACTGTCACACCAGTGGGGAGGAAATGTCCCCGGGAAGGTTGAAACACCTGTGTGGACTATGTGAAGGGCTATGTGGGGTTCAGATCCCCTGTACTCCCCAGTCATCAGGGCCAGACTGGGCTTCATTAGGGGAGAGAGACTCTAGCATGTCTCCTTCCTGTCCCGTGGCTAAACTCAGAATCTGCTAAGGAAAGCAGTAGCAACCAAATGACAGAGGGGGCATCACTGTGAGCTAAGTAAACTCTTGGATTTGGGATACGAAAAGCTGATTTCTAGCAGCCATCCCCTGCCCTCCTGCCACACACACACATACTCACTATCTTTGAGTCTCCTCGGTCAGCCCTACTCTGAGGGAGGGGGGCACAGAGAGCCCCCACTATGGGGTGATCATCGACCCACACATGGCCGAGTTGGGCTTTCTCCAGCTAGGCCAATGCGTCGTCTTTGGTACACGGACAGAGCTGCTGCCTGCCACACACCTCGAAGTTTGAAGCTTGACCTTCTCTTTTGACTGTATCAGGTGACAGGAAGCCAGGTAACTGAACCCCCAGTCCTCAAAGGGCTTAGCTTTTCAACTGGAATGCAAACCATAGGTCCTGAATCCCATGAAAAGTGAATGCCCATTCCTTGTGCTGGAAGCATTCAAAAGGGTAGGGGGCCGTGCAAAGCCAGCTGGGGGCAGCAGAAAAGGCCCTGGACCAAGACTTGGGTGTTGACCAGGCTTTGCCAGTTCCTGGCTCTGTGACCTCAGGCCAGTCTCTTTTTCTCTCTGGCTAAGAGGGTAGGTGGAGAGTTCGTCTGAGCGCCCTTGGCAGTCCCTTCTGCACAGCCCCCGAATTAAGCAAGACTATTGAGAAGGAGGCTGATGGGAAAGACTTGCCAAGGTCCTGAGAGGAAGAGGGGCCGCGTTCCATCAGGCAGCTGTGTGGCTGTCGGGCGTGGAACAGGCCTCTCTTGAAGGACCCCAGCCGGTAGAGGTGGGGCACAGGCTGATTGACTGGCTGGGTCTCTGGAGCAGCCCTCTTGCCTCAAGGCAGACTCTTGAGGAAATCTGCATCCTACTTCCTCCTGAGGAGTCTTGACAAGAGTCATCTTGTCAATTTCCCAGCCTCCCCTGCACCAAACTGTTCAGGGCCAGGAAAGGATCTCCTGCTCTGACAGAGAGGAGTCGGGGTTCTCAAAGCCTTGGGTGCAGAACCCATTCTTTTGAAGCATATGGGCAGCTGACTCAAAGGGCAACGTGCCACCAACCAGACAAGGCTGTGACCACTGTGCCTGGGTGGCTGATGGACACTGACAAAATACGGTGAGGCTGAGAAACGAGCAATGGGGAGATGCGGTCAACACCCAGCCCTTCCCCGGGCAGTGGGATCCTTCCTGCATGACCAGCTTCCATCAAGGAAGTGGTCCCACCCAAGCTGTGGGGGACCTGGGAGTACTGGCCCTAAGAATAACTCCATTTATTTAGGTTTCTTCTCAAAGGAGCTTGGTCATGGTGATGGTGATGTAAATGATAATTATAGCCACATTTGATGATCTTTATATAATGTGGTGACTCGTTTCCTCCTTAGAACACGCTCTCATCTTCGTCATACCTTACCCCCAGAAAAAGACAGGGATCCCAAGATGGCCAGAAGTGGCCGAGTGACTTTCCCGAGTCCCAGAGTAAGTTGGGCAAGCTCTGTTACAACTCGCTTTTGAACCACAGTCCTTGACTCTAGACTTCCTTGCCCTGAGTAACCAGCTCTGGATATACTGGATGGAAGTGTTGCAATCTGGGGTTCTAGCACTTCTGAAATTATCAGAAATTGGTTCTAGCACTTCTGTTCTAATCCATCCCCTCAATATAAAAGAGTCCATGATGAGGACCCAGTTTAGCCCAAACTATCCATCATCATCTTCATTTGGCTTAAGACATAAAAGTTTTCTGAGCCCATATTCAAAACTCTAAAAATATCCCTCCCGATCAGGGTGGCGTCCGTCCTGGTCACCGGCCTTAGGCTTAGATGGCCTGAATTATCTGGGTCCTGCACGCAGCTTTTGCTAAAACAGAAGATCTGGTGTGAATAATTCAAATCCCATTCCCTTTCCCCTCTGCAGATTTCCTGTCCCTGATGAATGCTTCCCTCTTGGGAAAGTGACTTTAGGGGCTGCAGATATGTTAGGAGGAAGGGCTTGGACTAGGACGGATGTCACTATGCCAGGTGAGCAGGACAGCGCCACCCGGTCCCACCCTGGCTCGTTCTCGGGGAGCGCTGGATGTCCAGCCTTGCCCTCCACCTGATCAAGGCTGGACGCATATCACTTGGCTGGCTGATCTTTCATCTTTCCCTTTCCTCTTTGGGGACCACTTTGTGCAAAGCCAGACTCACTGCATTCCTCCTTTGGAGTTGCCTTCAGCCTTCAGCTGATGAAAGATTTCAAAGGGAAGTTAGACAAGGACGGGGAAAAATGAGATGAGAGCAGCAAGGAGCCTCCAGGAACCACAGAACCCTTTCAAACTGCCTTAACCACATCATTTGGCCCTGATCGAAAGCCTGGGTTGGAAATTTCCTACTTGTCTTAGCCACCTTCATGGAGAAACAGTAAAGTGCTCAATGATTCGGGGGCTCCGTGGCCAGGATGGGGGTGACTCAGAGCCACCACTTCACCTGTGCTTCTGTCCTCGGGATGGTTCTGTCTTTGGTTCCTTTTTTGGGGGGAGGAGCAAAGGGAGGAGATTCCAGGCTTCAAGTTTGCTCTTTGCTAGCCTGCTGCCCCCAGACCCCGGGGCCGGCGGCTGTGCATGGGCACTCTTCCCTGCCCTGGCTTCCAAGCCGGTGATGTGTCTGGTTAGTGACACTGGACCACGGAGGCCAGAGGCGCTGGATCAGTTCTGGAAGTGAGAGCAGGCAGGGGCGGGGAGGGGGCTTCGGTGGGGCTGAGAAGAAAGAGGGCATCTAGCACCAGCCCCTGTGTCCCCAGCCCTGCCTCAAGGCCCCGGGTGATGAGAAGGCCTCCAGTTTGTTGACCCTCTGAAGCTCAGAAGGGAGAGCTGAGAGGTAGAGGTGCATTGTCGTGCAGGCAAGCCTGAGGCCCTGGCCGTCCATAAGTCCCCATATCTTCTCTGCACAGCCCTGGGTACAGAGTGTGGTCCCCCCAGGCAGGCTGGCACCGGACGCTGGAGACATCATTTATCTTAATGGCTGGGCCTGGAGCGGGGGCAGGCCTTGCTCATCGATGCTATAGGATGAGAGTAAGGAAGAGGGGGCCATGATGTGTGGTTCTCAGAGCAGAAGGCCGCCTGTTAGTGATGCTTAGGCTTTCCTTCTGAACTTCAAGACTGCCAAGGGGAAGAGCTCTTATGATTGGACTGGGCTCCACAGAAGCCGAGAATGCTGAGCACCCCCATTAATGCCCAGGTGACCCACACTCTCCAGCCCAGTGTCTTCGGACTAGAACGTCTGGATGGAGATTTGGAGCCAATGGCCCTCAAGTTCCTTTCTACATGGGTTATGTTCTGACACACACTGTTATTGTCATACTGTAATGAGCTAATGAGCGCAAGGAACTTCTAGGTGCCCCCACCTGCACCCCTGGTCTCCTGCCCTAGTATTCTGGCTAGGCCCTGCAGAGACCTCCCTCTTGTCCCCACCCAGGTCTCTGAGAGCAGCTGCTCTGCACTGACATCTGCAGATATGGAGAACTACACGTCCCTCTGCCCACATTACCCACTCCGCCTCCCATTCCCCTGCTCCCCATCCTGCCAGGCCTCCCTGGGATGTGTATCCTTGTTGGCAATTCTAACTAACTGGGCTTCACAGTTCGGCTCTGGCACTTACTCCCTCCACACCTCTGGGGCCAGCTGGGTCATAGGCACGGTGGGGTGAGTAGTGCCTCCTGGAGGCAGGTTGGCTGGGGGAAGGGCGGTGCGGGGCGGGGATGGGAGCTCTGGCCCAGGAGACAGACCCAACCTCCCCTAGCAGCATGGCCTCTGGGAAATTGCTTAAGCTCCCTGCGGGCCAGCTTCCTCCCCTCAAATGCAAGCGCAAGTAGTTGCAGGGCTGGGTGAAGAAGAACAGGGCTAGCGGCACCTGTGTTTAGAGCAGGGCTGCCCTCACAGGGACTGTAGCTTCCCAGGGCTATTGTTGTGAGGACAGAGCCAGGACAGACAGCTATGAGGGAGAAGGAAGGTTCCCCGGTGAGCATCTCTGCCTTCCTTCCTGGGCTGGAGAGGTGACTTCTGTTTCTTCCACGGTAAGATTGGCTCTTGGAAGGAAGGGGCAATTGGTGATCACACGGCTCCGCGGCCCACCTCCGTGGGCCAGAGGGCTCAGCCTGAAGCCCGAGGCCAAGCTCAAGGCCCCAGGTAATAAAGGGTCAGGGCTGAGCAGAGGAAAGGCAGACCCACGGAGAATGGAGGGATCAGGATCTCTCTGGGCCCGACAGCACTGGTCCCCATATGCCTCAGCCCCCGACAGGGCAGAAGCTTCTCTGCCGACCCCTTCCACCTGCCCAGTGACTCCACTCAGGAGATGCCGATCAGATCAGGATGTCCTGCAGGCTCACAAGGACGCATGCTGGGCCATGTGAGGGCTGGCTGCTGGTGTGGGGGTGGCCCAGGGCACACCTGTCCCACTGCTGTTAGGACAGCTCACGTCAAAGCCCACGCACTGGTGGCTGTGTCCCTGTGGGACTTCCCCCATTGGTGTACTGCCGTCCCTGTGAGCTGCACCTTGGCTCTGGGCTAGCCCTCAGAGCAGAATCAAAGAATTTTCTCTAGGCAGGGGAGAGCCATCTTACTGAGCATGAACACAGGGGCTTTTATAGCCAGAGCTAAAAAACTAGGTCACCACCGGTGAGAGAGGCTTCCGGGGACGGCCCCTCAGCTGCCTCCAGCTCCCCTGGTTGGATGCACAAAGGGTACAGGGAAGCAGGTTGAGGAGAGCACAGCCTTCAAGGCTCCTTCCTGTGACCTGATTCCATGCAAGCTCAACCTGATTTCTCAGGGACACTAGGACTTGTCCTGGCTCTGGCCCTTCCCTGCTAAGTCCTGTTCTGTAGCCTCTCCTGCTCCCACTGGGCTTGACCCTTGGGAGGAGATTAAAGGGGGGGAGATGTCACCCATCTGCCAGGGAACCTAGTGTGGCCAACAGTGCATGGGTGCAAGGGGGTGGGTGTGCCTTCTGCCCCAGCCGGTTCTGTCCTGGCTTCCTTTCTGGACATGATGAGAGGGCTATGGATGGACAGTCTTCCCAGGTTCAAGGAGCCAGTGCTGCCCACATCACCCATGACATCCTCTTGCCCCGGCAATCAAACCTGTGTCTGATCAAGCTTCTAGATTCAACTGTCAGGAGAACTTGTTAAACAATGTCACAAGGATATAATCAGGAAATCCATAGGACAGATGACCTGGTTCCTTCAACAAATAAATTGCAAACAAGGAGAGAGAGAGAGAAAGAGAGAGAGAGAGGGAGAGGGAGAGAGAAGGGTGCTGTAGCTGAGAGACTGAAAGGGATTCAGGAGACAAATTGCCCAAATACATGGGCCTAATTTAGGTTTCGATTCAAACAAACTGAAAAAGGAAAAGAGGAATAGGAGAAAGAGAAAGAGAAAGGGAAATTTGAAACTGCCTGGTTATTTCATGATATTAGGGAACGACTGGTAATTGTTCTTAGGTATGATCATGATGTTGTTATGTTTTCTAAAGAAGGACCCTTTCATTCTAGGGGGATGCACTGAAATATTACAGACCACTCTCTGTCTGGGAGCTGACGGGGGAGAGGCAGGGAGTGAGGAGGGAAGAAATGAACCAGGAGATGGTCGCTATTGAGTCTGGGTGATGGAACAGGGGGCTTCATTATCACATTCATTTCTGCATATCTTTGAAAAGCATTGTGATAAAATCTGGAAGGAGCAGGAGGGGGAAGAGGAGGGAAGCGGAAAGGTAGAGAGGCCACCAAGACTGGTTAGGTGCTAAGAACCTGGAGACTGTGGCCACCACCAGACCCGAGGGTGACTGTCCTTCTCTGGCTTTCCTGAGGCCTCGATTCCAGGGACCTCTACTGTGTGTGTGTGTATGGGGTGGGTGGTTCTCAATACAGGAGCCCGACGGGGGGGCAGGGGGAGGGCTGGGGGCTCCAGTAAGGCACTCACCGTGGAGAGGCAGCTCCTGTCCTCCCGAATGATGGCGCCGAAGCCCAGGAAGCCTGTCACCATGACCAGAGCCCCGGCAAAGATGAGGATGTAGGCGGATGCAGCGAAGGTGCTGGAGGCCAGGACGCTGAGGTAGCCGCTCTTCTCTACCAGGGTCCAGACGCCCACGGCCATAACGGCCGCCCCGCCCACCTGCAGGAAAGTCCAAGTCAGGGCAGGTGGCCACCACGGGCCCACAGCTGCCATTGATAGAGCGCCCACTACGTTCCAGGCACTTCTTTGTAGCACCTCATTCAGTCTTTCAAAGAGCCCGAGAGGAAATCGAGGCATGGAGAAGTTAGGAGACTTGTCCTCAGTCACACACCTGAGCAAGACGCAGGAACGGAGTTTGAATCCGAGGCTGACTCCCAATTGTGGTACTTCCTACTGGGATGCTATTGCGTCCCCATGAGACATGACACCTTTCCTCCCCCCGTGCTCCTTGGACTGGCCCATGTTTCCCAGTAGGGTGTGTTCATATGCTCCCCATTTCAGACTTATGTTTGCCCATGGACAGAGCATGCCGGGGCTTCTCATCATGTCCCTTTTCATCTTCAGATGACAAAACTGGGGCCCACCGAGGAAAGACCAGCTACTTGAGTTCCTGCCTCTGGTTAGGGGCCGTTGGAGGCCGCAGCAGGGCCAGGATGCAGACTCAGAGCCACTCTGCCTCCCTCTACCCTGAACGGACACACGCTGCACCAGCTGGAGTTGGTCTGGGGCAGCAGGACTGGGAGAGATTTCTTCCTAGTTAATGATCCCATGTTCTTCCAGCCCCGAGAAGGAGGCAGGGACAGGGCACTGCTGACAGGCAGGTCAGGCGGCTGGCTACCGAGGAAGGTTACCTGGGACACAGAGCTGGGATGGCTCTCTAGCCCGGTTCTTTCTGCACGGAGGCTGAATAACACTTTCTGTGACTTGTATGCTCAGCAGAAGCATGTGTGTGTGTGTGTGTGTGTTTCCACATCCTCAAGGTGCCAGACAGCGTGGTATTAGGGTGTCCACCCTGGGTCTTGGTGGGGGGCAGGACCCCTGGGACATCTGACCATCTCTGCCTTCTGCTCCTGGGAAGGCAGACTTCTGTCTGGCCCCCAATCTCCCTGCCTCACTTAGAGGTGGGTTCTCTTCCATAGACGGATGGGGAATCTGCCTCCAATGTGTCCAAAGCTACAGAAGCTCCCCCAATCCCCGCCCCATGCCGCCCGGCTTGGTCCATGCATGCTTGTCCTGCCAGGGGCTTCCATCCATCCTAGAGTGACCCTGCGTAACCCACCCTGTCATTTCACGGTGTGTGTTCTTGGCACTTACAGATGTCAGCTGAGCGAGCAGAAGGGGACTGCTGGCGCTCACCATGGCTGGGGCACACTCTCTTCTGAGCCTTGCGGCAGTTCTGTGTGTGGGGAAGGAGGGCGGGGGTGGGGAGCACGTAGCTCCATTTGGCAGATGAAGAAACTGAGGCGTGCAGAGAAGAAGGTACTCAAGTTAACACCCTTAGAAAGCTTCAGAATTGAGATTCAAAGCCAGGTTTTCTGAAGGTCGACTGAGGACTCCGTCCTCTGATTCCACAGGTTGGACTGGGCCTGGCTTCTAAGTGCCCTTTATCCCCCTCAGCACCTCCAGCAGGTGAGAGAAACAGGTAGAAAGACATCACACAGCCATGCCACTCCAAATGGAATGGGAGAGGCTATGGTGCTTGTTTCTTCAATTCCAGGATGCACATCTCCCCCCGCCCCCCCCGCCAAAGCCCCCCTCCTCCACTTTAACATCTCTACAACGGATATGCATCTTACGAATATACTTGGCTGCACGTTTTCTTGGTAGTGCAGAAAACAACAGCGTTATATCTCCCAGTTGGTGGTATTTCAGTGAAATACTGGACTATGATAGATTTTTTTAAAATTTTATTTTATTTTGAAATTCTCTGTGAGTATAGGGTCTCTCTGGCCTGTACAGCCTTCATGACCAGGGAGGGAGTTTCTGAGTCTGGCTCAGGGGCACTGTGTCAAGTGAGGCGTTCCAGCAAGAAAGCCTGCACGGGTTCTTTCTGTGCCCCTCCCCCCAGTGTGGCTGAAAGGCTTGGGTGAGGGTCTCAACTTTGCAGAGCTGTGTGGCTTAAGAGAGTCAGTTTCTTCATCTCCCCAATAAGGGGGCTGCATCAGACTCGTGATGCCCAGCCTACAACCACCAAGGGCTCCTTTGATTACTTTTTCCCTCGGATCTTGTATTTTGAAGGCTTTTGCCTACCAAATACAGTGCATTAATTAAATAATAATTAATTTCTCATTTTTTATTAATCAAAGGCACATGAGAGTGCCAGGAAGAGATTCCGAGTGGCACAAAACAGTCAATGTGACCACTTTGCCTTGATCTTTTAATGGGTGTATCTCTTTATAGCAATATACACGCGATCCATTATCCATTAGGTTTGTCAACCCCACAGGCTGAGAATCAGATTCATGACGCCCCATCTGGGCATGTGTGGGCTTGAGTGGGGACACCCGTTGAGGGACTTGGAACCCACTGAAAATCTGATAAAAAGCTTTGGACACGTTGGCCAGAGAAATGATAAGCCATGTTAAATAATGTATTCAGGTTTGGGATTTGAAGTCTAATTCCGTAGCAGGCAGTGAGCCCTGGTGTAGATGGGTCTCTAAGGCCGCCTTCTCAGCCTGGCTGCACAGTCCACTGGGAGTTCCCTGAAACCCAAGCCACATCCCGGGGCCAAGCGGGATTTCTGGGAGGAGGGTCCGCGCGTGACTATTTTATGAAGTTCCCGGGTGGCTCCTGAGAACGACTGCGTGGGTTCCCTATTTAATGGGGGGGTGGGAGTGCTCTGCCCCTCCCCCCCAGGAGGTGGTGCAGTGATGAATCTCAGAAGACGCTGCTTCCTGGAAGCTTCGGGGCTCCTGCCTTGGGTATATGTAGCTGCCTGGATAGCTCTTGACACTTGTTCTGGACTTGAACTCCGTCCTTTCCCTGTCTGAGTGAGGCTGTTTGTTTGGTAGGACGTTTGAGGTGGAAGGTGGGGTAGTGAGGAGCAGAGTTCCCAGCCCAAAGGAATGAAAGTCCTATTAGGAGAAAAGGAAAAAAACAACACAACCCATGGTGCTCCCAGGGAGAGGAGGTGGGGGCGTAAGAAATGCAGCCCCAGGAGAGGAGCAGTATTGATCCCACTAATGGAGCTGCTCTCTTGCCAGTGACAGAAAGGGCTGGGATCTTGCAAAGCAGGGAGAGCCCACCAGTCAGCCAGGGTGGCAGCAGGGCCCCCACCCATGAGGGTCTGGAAGCGATCTGAAGGGACCCACTGCCCTGATTGAGGTCCAGAGGACACATTCATATTCGATCTGATGTCACTGGGGACACCAACCCTTCCCTGGGATGTCACATTGGGTGGAGAAGTTTGTGTGCAAGGGATACCGAGAGGGATTTGCCAGCAGGAACAAGAGGGTTTCAAGTCCTCCAGGGGTTTCTTGCTTCGGTCTCTGTCAGCAATTTAGAAAACAATCTTGTGGGGTGCCTGGGTGGCTCAGTGGGTTAAAGCCTCTGCCTTCGGCTCAGGTCATGATCCCAGGGTCCTGGGATCGAGCCCCGCATCAGGCTCTCTGCTCAGCGGGGAGCCTGCTTCCTCCTCTCTCTCTCTGCCTGCCTCTCTGCCTACTTGTGATCTCCGTCTGTCAAATAAATAAATGAAATCTTTAAAAAAAAAAAAAAGAAAGAAAACAATCTTGTACCGGACAGGAAAAGTAAAAGCTGCTAAATGTTGGAATGGGTCACCAGAGGAGGATGGGGAGGTAGAAGTCAGCGGGCCTAGGTTCCAGCCCTGGCTTTGCCCCTGCCTCACCATGCAACTGGGTACCAGACACTTCACTTGGCTAAGCCTCAGTTTCTTCATCTGTAAAATGGTGCTGCTGGTTGAGAATATTTCCGAGGTCTCTTCCATGTGGGTAAAATATCCGTGTTAGTACGGGAAGATGACCTTCTGCCAACATTCCTCCAGCAAGATGCTTCTGGACCAGCGGCTCAAGGCTTTTACTCCAGTGGTGTGGAGACTGCCTAGTTCAGCAGGAAGAGCAGTGGAAGGGGAGCCGCAAGGAGGACTGAAGGGGTGCAGAGAGAGATCTGACCCCGGTGAGCTATTTCAACCGCCATTTGCATAGAGTTGACTCAACAGTATTGGGCTCTTTACAGAAACTGTGGAATATTAACTCCATTTTTCAAAACCAGAGCCTGTAGCCGATTAGCCAGAAAGCCCTGCAGAGGGTGAAGCTGGCCTTCTTGCCAACGAGGACCCAGGTGGTCCAGGAGGCACATGGCAGGTCACCCACGCCTCGCAATTTTAGGAACTTCCAATCCATAGAAGAGAAGCATTGCCAGAAGAAGGGTTAGCCTGAGCTGCCACACGTGGCTGGGCCTCGACAGACAGTAGGCAGAAGCAACCCCCCTCCCCCAAACCCTGGAAAGCATGCAGAGAATATAAAAGTAATTGCAGGATTTTCTTTGTCAGGCTACTGAAGGGTTTCTGCGCTGGGATCTGGGGGCAGGACCGGTTGGCGGGGAGCAGGGACCAGGACAGCAGGGCTCTCAATAAGGAAGGGTCCCCCAGGCCAGAGTCTCCTGCTTTCAGTGAGAAGGAAGCCCGTGACAAGGGGAGGCAGGAACACACAGGGGGGCATGCAGTTCACTTCTGTATGTGTTTGCCAGGCACCTCCTAGCTGCCCAGCTCCACGCTGGCCTGGAAAGGTTTTGGAGCTAAATGGGTGTTTGCCCATTTAGAGCTGCACTGGGAGCTCCTTCTCCCTCGGTCTACCTCATCAGTGGCACCACCATCTGCTCAGACGAGAGCCCCCAGAGTCACTGTGGACTCTGTACTCTCCCCACCAGCGACCCGCGTGGTGTGCGGGTCCCCAGCCGTCCTCCCGACCCGGCTCCAGGCACTGTTCCAGCTTTGGGTCCCTGCCTCCCCACGCCTGCGTCATCGGCTTCCCGGCCCTTGCTCAACCCAGAGGTAAGCGTGTCCTGCTTCCAATGCTGAGCCACAGGCAACCCCACCAAAAATGGCCCCTGGCTCCCCCAAAGCATCCAGCCCAAACTCCAGCCTGCCTCCCTAGCTGGCCTGAGCCGGATCAATGACCAACACCCCCCAGGGCCCGGCCAGCATTTCTCCCAGCTCCTCCCATGTCCCTGTGTCCCGAGTGCCAATTCTGTTTGAGTTGAATCTTCAAGGCTAGGCTTGTCCTGCTAAAAGCCACTTACCGCTTCAAGGCATTCTTTTCTTGGCTCTTGGGCTTTAAAGAGTCCTTGGGAAAAGAAATCAGGGCACTACTTTCCCTCTCTCCCCAAAGCAATCTACCTCTATGACAAGAGCAGAGGTCAGGGGATTTCTGAGGGTTGGAGCTGGGAGGGAACCTGTTCCTCCTTCAACCCCAGCTCAGAACCTGCAGGGAACCTGCCCTCAGTCTTGCAAATCATCACGTCCTCTCCATGGCTTCGCTGCCTTGCACGGGCCTCTAGAAGGATGCGTGTCACGGGCGTATTGTTCTATTTGTCACTTTGTCTAGCTCCCTTTTAGCCTCTGGGTGAGATCTTACTCATCTTAGTGTCCTGGGCAGGGCCCTACGCAGCGTAGTGCCTGGCAGCTCCCTCCGGAAGGAGGGAGGGAGGAAGAGAGGGAAGAATCAAGTCTGGCCCCTTCTATATTCTGGATGAAGAAACAAAGGCCCGGAGAGAGGTGACTTTCCAAGGCCCCGTAACCAGCCAGGGACCAAGCGGGGACTAGAACTCGAGAACCCTATGGGCCGGTTCAGTGCCCGTGTTACCAGCTGGACTGCTGATTCATGCAAAGCCCCTCTGTTCACCAAACAAGCCACCTTGCCCAGGGCTGTCGCCGCAGGTTTCCTGCTTGGACCAGTCTCATCAAGACGGCCCATGCAGACCAAATGTGCATCCCTGCCCCCGTCATATGAGGCTGGCCCCCAGCAGACCCAGACAGCATAGAGGGGGGATGCCCTCCCCCGCCACGGGGGTCCTGTGACTTCAGCATCTTAAGAAGGGGAGCCGTAGAAGAACCAGCCATGGGAACTCTTCTGTCACAGATGACATGTCCTGGGAGGCAGGCGGAGGCCCAGTCAGTGGTATGGCGATAAGGAGTGCAGGGCCTTCTTCCCCCGGTGGCAAAGTGAGCCAGAGGCTCTTCCTTCCTAGCTTCCCCATGGGAGACTTAGAGAGATGTCCTCAAGTCAGCCCTACCCCCGCAGTAGGGGTCACAAGTTCTCCACTATCCCTGTCTCCTATGTTGGCCTTGCCCCTCTAAGGGATCCTGAGGGTTCCCTGGAGGCCAAGCCCCACTGCTACCCAAGGGAAGTACCAGCTCTTCCTGCCATTCTCCCAGAGCCTGGCATAGCTCCTGGGAGGCTGGGAAAGTTTTGATTATTAACACAGCCAAGCAGCTAATTAAAATAATAAATTAGGGAACAACATTTGCAAGGGTGATGGGAGCTATAAAGAGCCGTGCAGGAAATGGGAGGGAAGAAAAGCATTTCCTAGGCTCTACGTAGGGGAGCCGGATCTCATTTTCTTTTTAGGGTCAAGGAGGGGGCATGAAAGCGGTGTTTTTGGTTCCTGACCCAGAGCTGTATCCAAGGGGGCCTCTTCTGCCCAGGCAGATGGTCCCAGTCAATACTGGGTTAATCAAAATCAAGGGGTGGGGTGGGGTGGGGTGGAGTCAGGGATCGGGGGACAGTGAAGGATGGGGGATCAGGTGTGGGTTGAGTGTTGGGGGCTGGGGAAGCCGAGGTGGGACTGAGCTCAGGCACAGAAGAGGAGTGTCCATTGTGGTATCTCCTAAGTCTTCCTTAGATTTTTCATAGTCTGCATGTCTGGATGCCTACACCCTGGGAACATCCTGATTCAGGTTCAACCTTGAATCTTGGGGACATTCTGGATTCCAAGTAAGCACCAGAGCAGCGAGTCTACAGCTGTGATTATTGGTCAGTGGTCTCCACAGATGGGAAGAGCACCAGACTTTGAGTCAGAAACCCCAGAAGTGACATAGGATTCTGCCAACCATGTGAGCCTCGGTTTCACCTCTACAAAACAGGATGTAGATAGTAAAGAATGGTTGTAAGAATCAGTGCAAAGTGTAGACTGATTCATGACCTTCAAATTGTGCAGGCATGGCACGGTTGACCAGGAGGCGGGGAGACTGGGTTTAAAGTCTGGTTGAAACCTCCAGGCCTGGCACGTGACCACCGACAAGCACCTGTTTCCTGTCCCTGTCAGGGAGGACATAGGGGCTGTTCACGCCATCCAACTGCTCTGGGATTTGAAACTTTGCCATGTAGCCTATTAGGGCTGTGACATAAATTTGGTGGGTTGTAGCCTGCATCAAAAAACAGAACAAAATGCCACAAAGTAGAAGAGAAAATAGGCTGCATTGTGCACAGTAAGGGTAAGCTTGGTTTTCTGAACAATTCTTACTGGGCCATGATCCCGAGTCTTAAAGCTGGTGCTATAGGGATAGAAAACTATAACTTATTCCCCTCAAAGGGCTACACACAGTAACCAAGCACCAAGGGTGTGTCAGAAATTGCTATTTTCCCAAATGTTCATCTTTAATTCTCAAGAGGCTTAAATAAAGAAAAAAGATTGATTTATTTATTTGAGAGAGAGAGAGAGAGAGAGAGAGCAAGCGCGAGTTGTGGGGATGGCAGAGGGAGGTGAGTGTAGAGCCCGACATGGGGCTCAATCCCACGACCCCGCGTTCACAACCTGAGCTGGAACGAAGGATCAGATGCCTAACCGAGTGAGCCACACGGCACCCCTCATTCTTACAGGTTTTGACATTCCTTTTGACTGTCCCCAAAAAATGAGGCTCAGTGAGATTAAGGGATTTAGCTAATGGTTTAGTCTGCTCAGGCTGCCATGATAAAATCCCACAGCCGGCGGCTTCAACACCACAGTGTACTTCCATCTCTCACAGTTCTGGAGGCTGGGAGTCCCACCATAAGGGGCTAATTCAAAGTTGGTGAGGACCCCCTTCCCTGATGACAGACAACAGCCGCCCCACTGGGTGCTCATATGGCCTTTTCTCGGTGCTTCGTATAGAGAGATCTCTCTCTTCTTTACTGGTGGGCTCCCAATCCTCTTGGATTAGGATCCCACCTTTCTGACGTCATTTAACCTTAATTACCTGCTCAAAGCCCTACCTCCAAATATAGTCCCATTGGGGGTTAGGACTTCAATGGATGAATTCTGAGCGGTCACAATTCTGTCCCCAGCAACTCACGTCCCATGGCAAGAAAATAAAATCTGAATCTGAACCCAAACTTGAGCCCGAGTCTTCCCGGCATGCTCTGTTGTCTTACTAATCCACATATGCCCCACAGACACTGTGGGAGAGGGATAGGACTTGAGGCTGGTGGTCCACTGTGTAGTCTTAGGGGTGAAAGCTGCTGGGATCAGGCTCTAGGTCGTTGGGCACACTGCCCCTCCCTCCTTACACAGTGGGGCTCTCATAGAGCTGCTCAGGGCTGTGGGATGCTGGGGAGATGAAACGAAATGATGTAGGTGAAGGCCTTCCAGAGAGGAAGCCCGAAACAGGAAGTGCCATGCACCCTAGGGACTCCGTCCGCTCATGTACCCAAGCACCTAGAACAGTACTTAATAAACATCGGGGCTAGACTTTTTCATTGTTATCATTGACCAGAATGCCTGGGGGTCAGTGTTCACTTTCTTTCTCACCACTCTAAGACCTGGGGCAAGATTCTGAATTGGGTGAGCCTGTTCCCTGCCTGAGGATAATGGCCAGAGAGACCCTCAGGGTTGATCTGAGAATCGTGTGAGATAACCCGAGGAAGGTCTTTATCCGGCAGTGGTTCAGTGGTTCGAGAACGCTAGGCTTCATAACTGCCCCGAGGAAGAGCTTCTCCAGCCTCGCTATGCTGGATTGGGACAGAGTTTGGCAAGGTGATGTATGGGGAAGAAACACTGTCACGGGGGAGAAAGGACTAGCGAGGGCAGGCTGCCTCTGCTGTCGGGCTCACCCCCTGTGTCTGTGCAGGGGCTTAGTGAGCCCGAGACCGGCAGCTGTCTGAAGACCCTCCCCCACGCTCTGCAGTAGAGTCTAAGAGGAAGGCAGGAGGGGTGCGAGCACCCATTGGTGTAGACCCTGGCATCGCTATGTGCCTTGAAAGAGGGGCTCAGGTGGAGGGCTGGCAGCTGGACTCTGGGGTGTGTGTGGGGGGAACCCTTCTCTTGTGGGTCGGGACCCTCACTGACATGCCTCCTTCCCAGGGAATTCTGGTAAATTCCCAGGGGCTTTGCTCATGGCAAGATGTGTGATGTTGCGCTCTGCTGTGGGAGGAGATGGGCCAGCAGTCTGTCCCTTGTCAACTTCCAAGGAGATCACGTTGGTCTAGGGGACAATGCCGGGACACCCCTGGACTGAGACTGAGGCCTGAACATCCCCAAACGGACCATCTGTCATAAGGTGGATGAAGCTCGGTTGAATGGGTCCCTGGGAGGCTGGTCCATGTCCAGCCAGGCCCCCAGGCAGGGGTATTTTTAACCCAAGGTGGGGAGCTCGGTATGGGGGAGGCTCCCTGTCACTCACTGGTAGCTGTTTGGGTAGCATGCCGGCAGTCTGCTCTGGCTGGAAGGGCCCTAAGGGTGCTCACAGGCAAGGTCAGGGCCCTTCCACACAGATATTCTGGGATGAGCACCTTGCAACAGCCTTCTGGCTCACCAGCTATGGCCCTCTCTCTCTTCTGGTGCCCAGCAGGTGGCTGTCTACACTGACTGCCTACTTCCTCCCCTGCCCACACTACTCTCCTGAGAGTTCTCTCACTGCAGCCACCAATAAACTGTGGGGTCAACCCAATGGCCTCTCTCCAGGCCTTAAAATACTTGATGTGTCCCCTCCCTTGAACACGTATCCAACCTCCCCCCTCCATCTCTAGCTTCTGAGACCCTGTCCCTCCTGCTTTGCCTCTCTCCACTCTGACAGCCCTTCCCTCCAGCCTCCCTGGTGGATGGCTCCTGTCAGCTTGCCTGGGCTCTCCTGGTGGGAGAATGCAAGTCCCACATCTCAGGAGCTCTCTCGGTTGGGGCATAAGGGGGCCACTGTTGAGCTTCAACTCACCCCTGCTCGAGGGGCTGCTCTGCATCTCATTCTCGCTTCTCTCCTCAGGCTCCATGGGGGTCCTCACCTACTTCTGTGGCTGCAGCTACCATCTGGGTGGGAATGATCCAGACCCACGAGCCAACTTCCCATGGGGCATCTCTGCTCAGATGTCTCCTGGTGACTCAAACCCACCATGCCTCCATCTGACCTCGCCATTGGACGCCAAACTGCTTGTCCTTCTGGTCTACCATTGCAGTGAAGGGCTTCACCGCCCACCCAGGTTACATGTTTTCTTTCCTCTCAACCAGTTTGTGACCTAATGTTACCTCCCAAATCCCTTGACTCTCTCCAAATATTTTGACCTCCACCATCCCTCCCATGGTGCAGGTCACCACCATCTCCTGTCTAGAGGGAATGTCAACAGGGGTCATCCCTGGATGATGAATATTATGGGTTGAATTGTGTCCCCAAGAAGGTTTGTTGATGTCCTAACTCTGGTACCTGTGAATGGGACCTTTTTTGGAAATAGGATCTTTGCTGATGTAATCAAGTTACAATGAGACCATCAGGGTGGGCCCTTATCTGATATGAGTGGGGTCCTTCTGAGAAGACAATGCCATGCAAAGACAGAGACATATAGAAACAACAGTATGGGATGGCAGAAGCTGAGATCGGAGTCATGCAGTGCAACCCCAAGATGCCAAGAATGGCCGGCCATCACCACCATTCTTCTCTTTAGGAAGAGTCAAGGAATGATTTTACTCAGAGTCTCAGAGGGAGCATGGCCCTGACGACATCTTGAGTTTGGACTTCTGACCTCCAGAGCTGTGAAAGGATTTATTTCTGTTGTTTAAAACCACCCAGTCTATGGGGCGCCTAGGTGGCTCAGTCTGTTAAGCGTCTGCCCTTGGCTCAGGTCATGAACCCAGGACCCTGAGATCAAGCCCCAAGTTGGGCCTCTTGCTCAGTGGGGAGTCTGCTTCTCCCTCTACCCTGCTCATGTTGTCTCTCTCTTTCTCTCTCTCTCAAATAAATAAAATCCTTAAAAAACAAAACAAAACAAAACAAAACCACCCAGTTTATGATACTCCCTTATGACACCCCTAGGAACCTAATACACTGAGATGTGGGCAATTTTTATTTTCTTATTTACACTTCTCATATTTTAGGGATTATCTGTAGTGGAGAAATAGACTTTTATGATTGGGGAGAACATACTTATTCTTAAGAAAAAAAATTATCCTCACTCAGCAAGAACCCTAAGTACTCTATTGGATTTTTCTCTGAGAATTAAAACTACCTGCACCCACACAGTTTACTGATTATGTCAGCGTTGACTTTAGTAGTCCGTTGGCTTCAACAAGCCAGCTTTAGTATTCCAGGAAACTCTTCCCCAGGAAGGTAAAATTTGCAAATGAAATAAATTTATTGTCCATTTCAGAGACTTTGCAAAAGACATTTAAGCCAACATCAAACAATTCAACTTTTTAACAGATAGCATCAAATGGGCGTCTACTCTCCAAGGCTCTCTCCCAAACCCTGGCTTGGCAGTGCCCACAATTCTTAACTCCTGTATCACCATCCTTCCAGGTCTTAACACATTGGCTCATCTCAAGCAATTTAATTAGCCTTAATGAAAGACCCTGGACATGCAGATATAACCAATCTTTGCCTTTGCCTTTCTGAGATGTTTCTAAGACTGTCAAGGGAGGGCCCTGCTTCCCAGGGGAGGCAGGGACCTCCGCTCTGCCCTATCAGCAGGTTGATTTGGCGGTATTTGCAAGCCTTCAGCAGCTCGCATATCTGAAATGTTGTATTTACTGAATGCTTTCTATGTGCCGAGACTGCGCTAAGCACTTACCATGTACCCTTCTAGGGCACCTGCTCATCGAACTGCTAAGAGATAAATTGAGGTATATTAGACATTTTAAGAGTTTCTTTGAGCACAAATTGATTCCCATTAGGCAGCATCCAATCTAGCAGATAGAAAGGAACTCCGATGTGCTCGTACCAAAGGAAAGACTCTCCTAGCCAGAAGGGAGGAGGACTAAGGATGTAATGCTAGGCAAAAAAGCAGGATGGTTACTGCAAGGTTACTTTCCTTTAGGGAAAGGTAGCAGTCCAACAGGTGGGTTACCTAACTAGTGATTATCATTCCTGATTGACTGGTTTAAGATGCCACTTCTGGGAGAGCCGAGACTGTAATTAAGTCTCGTTTGGTGACATGAAGCTTAGCATTAAGTGACTCCATTTGGGGCTTGTTGTTTCCTTTTTAACAAATCCCAGGTAGTTAGACATGATTTGCATTTTGTAGCTGGGGAAAGAGATTCAGCCAATGTTAAGTGGCTCGCCCCAGGCGGCGCCAACGGTAAACAGCAGAACCTAGCAAAGCCTGCTCTCCCAGCCCCCTTCCAGCTCTCCAGATCTAGGGATATTGCAATACAAAACACACACATTCCAGCATCTGGCTATTTTGGGAAACCAATGGTATTCTGCTTCCGATTACTTCAATCACTGCCTCCTGTGGACAGACCCCACACCTCCTGGAAGACCTCCCTGGGCAGGCTTCCTGAGGGGAGTCACCATGGAGGCTGTTCCCACCACACCAGTCCCAGCGCCCCACGACTTCTGTTTCTCGTCCCGGGGCCTGGAGAATGTTAACCATGAAAAGCAAATAAATGGTTTTTGGGGGAGCACAGGCAAAGAGCAGGCACATTTCCCACAAGGCACTCGTGCAGCAAGTTAGCGGGGAAGAAAGAGCCGGACCCTTTGTACAGCAGGTGGGAACACAACGCTCCTTGAGATGTTTGTGTGTCCCCTATTTCAAATGCCATGTGGTGCGGAATCCACGCCAACCTGCAGACTAGATTCTTTTCTTCCCCCTCAGTAGCAAATGCACATATTTGCTTTAAAGTAGGCAGGGTTTGCCCATGGGTGGTCTTTGATTTGGAAGAAATCAACCTCAGTGGTGACTCACAAAAAACAAAGGGGGTTTGACTCACTCTGTGCTGGGCCAGGGGATGGATGCGTGTGCAAAACTCACTTACCCAGAAGAAGAAGTTAAAGACGAAGAGTAAATACTTCAGGTAGACAATCAGCCAGTCATCCTGCTCTGCCTTGTAATGGGCCATGGTTGCTGGGC
The DNA here is from genome assembly GCA_003697995.1 of Taxidea taxus jeffersonii. Taxonomy (NCBI): domain Eukaryota; kingdom Metazoa; phylum Chordata; class Mammalia; order Carnivora; family Mustelidae; genus Taxidea; species Taxidea taxus. The sequence goes on along the minus strand of RCUC01098640.1, from coordinate 47,028 downwards.
CTGCAAAGAAGATAGAGGGAGCTGGTGGGGGGCCCCCACAGGAACCACCTTGCCCGTCCCAGAGCCTGAGCTCCTTCCTAGCTTATTCGGCCAGGTGGGTCTGAGGCTGTGGGTATGTAACCTGGAGCAAAGAGCAAGGAAATGCAAAGGCTATTATCAGATGCACAACAGAGGTGAAGTGCAGAATTTTCTAGAACCTTTGGATCTTAGGTTTTGCCCTTTTGCCATAACTCTAACCTACAAGTCTTCTACCATAGGACGTGCCCTCATTCCCCTCCCCTGTCTCATCAGGGTTGCAGGGCACAGATTTACCTGGCACTCTGCATCATTTGAACAGGACCTCTGTGTGCACAGGGCAGGCATGAGCCCCAAATCAGACAGTCCACGCTGGAGAGGATGTGAGCCTCATCCAATCCGCCCCACTGGCCCCCTGCACCCTGACTTTCCAAATGACGAAACAAGGCAGCAGGCCCAGTTGTTTGGCAGGAAGAAGTACAAGAGCTCTGGAGTCAGACTTCCTGGGTTCAAACCCACGTCTGCCACAAGACACATGAGGTCTTGGGCAAGCCACGCAATCTCCCATTCCTCCCCTGTAGCAGAGAGAATAACCATGGCTATATCTCGGGCCTGTTTGGAAGATTAAGTGGGATAGTCTGGGTAAGGTGCTTAGCATCGTCCTGGGCACATAGTAAGTGCTCAATAGAATTCTTCCTTTTTTGCCCGGGAACCGTGCTCCCTCTCCTTGTCCTGCTGCCTCCTGCTGGAGTCTCTGGGAACCGTGTGCGGCAGCAGTCAGGTGGCACAAGCAAGGGAGGCTTACTGTGCCTGTAGTCCTGTGTGCTTCTCGGTGGTACAACAAGTACAAGGGTGCAACAGCCCTTGTACTTTCTGCTTCTCCTGAGCTCCACATCCCCTGGGCACCCGCCTGCGTCCTAACTCTCACAGAGTAGCTAGCTGCTCCTCGAGGAACTTGTTTTCTCATGGTGACCTCTTATTCTAGAACCACAAGCAACGGGGCACTGATTTTGCTCACTTCCAACTCTTTCTCCCTTATTCCCCACCTCCGGTCGGGCCCTCCTTGCCACTGCCCTGCTCCTTTTCCTTGGCCAGTGCTGGGCCAAGTCCAGATCATTCCTCCGAAGCCACCATCCTGCCTTTTATTTCAAGCTCCTGGGCTCCTAAGACAGGGAGAGGAAGAGAGAGAAAGAGAGAGAGAGAGGGAGAGAGAGGAAAAGGTGGCTGTCTTATTTGGGATTTCTATTTCAGAACTTGAAGAAGGTAATTTAAGAGTTTTAGTCTTCTGGTTAAAAAAGGACAAAACCCATTTTTCTCCAATTTCATCTGAGAGGCACTGCGGCAGAAAGAAAAAATACAGGAGAAAAAAGGAAGCCTACAAAAAAGTGTGAAAAATGATGACAGATGGGGTCAGCCGAGCGAGTGGAACTGGAGCTATTACGCGGCCATCCCGCAGGTGGCCTGACCAGAACTCTGCTGGGCCACCGTTGTCCATTAGTAGATGGACAGTTTGGGGCCTGGCCTTCCCTGTCTGCATCTCTTCTCGCTTTGCTTGCCCCTCTCCTCCCAACCAGGGCCCAGAGAACCACACTACAGACCCTTCTGTACCAGTAACCTAAGGGCTCAGGAGCCTCTAAAGGAAAACTGTATTTCTAAAAAAGGGAGTTGAGGCTGAAGACGAGATTAAACAAAAAGAAACACATTTCTTTTTTTAAAAAAATATTTTATTTATTTATTTGACAGAGAGAGAGACAGAGATCACAAGTAGGCAGAGAGGCAGAGAGAGAGAGAGGGGGAAGCAGGCTTCCTGCTGAGCAGAGAGCCTGATGCGGGACTCGATCCCAGGATCCTGAGACCATGACCTGAGCCGAAGGCAGAGGCTTAACCCACTGAGCCACCCAGGCGCCCCAAGAAACACATTTCTAATGGTAAAATTTCAGCCATCAGTGGTAGAGAAGACAGAACCACAGAACATCAGGGTCATGGGATATCCTAGGCTCATTAAGTCAACCTTCTGCAGAGGGAGTGGGAAAATTAACACTCTCTGAGGTGACCTGGCTAATCAGTGGTAGTAGTTTCCTATCCGCCCCCACAACACCCCCATACACCCCCACAACCTATAGTGCTGGGGGTGGCAGAGGCCCCGAAGGGGTGTCAGTACCAGTGTGGAGCCAGATGCTTGGATCTGAAAGCTACCCTTGCCATTTATCAGCTGTGTGACCTTGGGTAAGTTACTTAACCTCTCTGTGCAGCTAACATTTCTTGAACATATATTATGTGCCAGGCACAGAACTAAGTGATTTACACATGTTACCTTATTCCATCTTCCCAATAGCCCAAGGAAGTACAGGTTATTCCCATTTTGAAAGATAAGGAAGCCTGAGGCTGAGCAAGGTTACATAAACTGTCTAGAGTCACACAGTAGTCTTTTTATTGTGGATTTCTGGCTTGATTCTACTGAGGCTAGAGAAAATCCTCTGTGGGATTCCAGACCTTTGAAATGTGGTGAAACTTGCTTTATTGCCCAGAAAAGCATTTCTTTCAGTGGATATTCCATGTGCATTGAAGAGAAAGTGTATTCTCCAGCTTTGTTAATCATGTTACTGAAATAATAAATCATGTTATGAAATAAATAGAAGTGGGGGGAAGGCAAGGGTTATAAGGATCATGAAACATCTCATTTTGGCAAGGCACTACAAGAGGAGCACCTTCAGTGGGGTGGGAGGAGGCCCTCAGAGGCGGGGCCACAGCCTGGGGGCCTGTGGGTGGGCTCCATGGGGGTAGCACTGGCAGGCCCTCTGCCATCAAAGCAGGGCTAATGAGGTCATTAAGCCCAGAAGGTGATGATGTCCCCCTGCCCATTCCCCCTCATCCCATTGGTGCCCCCATCCCTACTCCTGTGACTCAGGGAGGACTAGGCTTGCACCTACTAGTCCCACTTCTGTTTCTGGCTTGCTCTATGATCTAGAGCTTCAGTTTCTCTCATCTGCAAAAGTAGAATGACTACCTGGCTCACTGGGCTGGGTAGAGATGCCACTCTACTCCAGGACTTACTACTGTACCACTTCTAAGCCTATCACCTTAGGCTCTGTGTATACAATTGTGTTGTGTGCCTAGTAATAACAATGGCTAGTATGAATTGATCATGTGCCATGAGTTGGGGGTGGTTCTAATGAATGAACAGATGAACACAGGCACTGACGGGGCACAGGAAAGCTCCCATACTCTTTAAGTGTCATATAAATATTTCTCACCCAGTTCCCCAGGACACCTGAGTCAAATATGATGGAAAAGAGAGAAACGCAACTAACCCCATCCCTTCTGGGTCCTGAACCTGCATGAATGGGGAGGGCCCTGTGGCTGAGCACAGGGCCTCTCAGGGAGCCTGCAGAAGCCCCTCAGGGACTTGCTGCTCTGTTTCCCCCAAGAGCTTTCCATGTCCCCTCCCCAATGTCCCCTCTTTCCTCTTGTCTTTTAGTTCTACCCTCATGTGAGAAACTCAGGCCTTTGCCCAGAGCATGCCAAAGTAGAAAATCCTTTAAAAAAACACACACAAATGAGGCACAAACAGGGACAGGATGGTCCCTGCTGGTGGGATACCCTGGGGCATCATCCCATGCTTCCTCATGGAATCAGACCTCACAAGAACACACAGCAGGAGGGGTGGTACTGACAGGTTTGGAAGGTGAGCGTGCAGGTAATCCCCTTCTCTGAGCTACACACCCTCTTTTCCTTGCCTTTGCTCCAGCTCTCCCAGATAGCTGTCCGGTAGGGGCTTGGAAAACCCAGAGCCCAGGAGACCCACCCCAGTGGCATCTCTGCACTGGTCACATGTGGCTTCCTCCTTACAATGCTCAGCAGCCCAGAAGCAGAGCTGTGAGAGGTCAGAGTGTGTGTGTGCACCTGACCCGAAAGGAGCTCATTAAATAAATGCCCGATTTGAGGGAGGCAAGTCATTCTGCCTGTGTTTCGGAAACATAAGATATCCCAGTCATGGAACAAGGTGTTTCAGGGCCTTGAGAAGCCACCTCTGGCCTCAGCTCCCCTCTCAGACTCCCCAGCCAGGAGTCGGAAGCCCCAGCCCCCAGCAGCTAGTGAAGAGGCCAGATGCCGACACCCCTCCTTTATAATCGAGGGGACTGAGGCTCCTCTGGAAGACCCAGGGACCCATCACTGGTGTTGTTGGAGTCAAAGGCAAGACCTCTCAGGTCTGGGCATTCATCGGGTTTTGAGGAAAGGAAAAAAATTCCCTTACAGCCATAGTCGATTTCTCTGTCCAAGCTTGGTACTTGGAGCATGGGGATACCTCCATGAGAAGCCTCTCACAGCAAGGATGGAGGTTTCAGAGGTGGCCCATTCAGGGGGAGCTCAGGATCTATATGATGAAGAGCAAGGGCAGGAGGAAGGCCCCAGAGCCCAAGGTGTTGGGGCTCAGCCCAGGAGTGGCTCCTAGGAATGTGACAAAGACAGTGCAGCTATGTCCCTCAGCTCCAGGGGGCGCTGTACACACCAGAGGCCCTGTGAGTGGCTGCCCCTGGAGTTGTGCAGGGCCTGCTGTGCAGGTGCACACAGCTGCCCTGGCAATCCCAGCTGCTCATTTCTGGTCTTCCTTCTCTAGCGTTTTCCTTGCTGGGGCTGGGTGCCTTCCATCGCATGAGGCCAGCTGGGTGGAAGCTTGACTTTTCATTTGCAAACAGAGCCTGGGCAGCACCAAATATTCTGGGTGGGCAGACACTGGGGGGCTGGTACAACTGAAAACCTCCCACCCCCATGTACCTCTTTAAACCCATATGCCCCAACTCTGATTTGCAGGTAGCTGTCCTCATCTGTCATCTAGAGAATGGGAGGTGGATTAAAGCTGGTTTAAGTCTGATTCCTAAGATGGCCAAGTCTGTTGGTGGCCCATCAGAAGTCGTTCCTCCTCCCTCCATTATAATGGAGTTGGAGGTGGGTACGCGGCCCCTTCACTAGCAACTACATTTCCTGGGGGTCTCAGCAGCTAGGTCTGGCCAGGTGGTCTTGACAATGGGATGTGAGTGGAAGGGCTGCGTCTAGGCTTGCCCTGGACTATCACACGGGAGAGAAAGAAACTTCTTCATCCTGTTGGTTCTCTGGCACAGAAGCCCAGCTTCGTCTCTAACCAAATCCTGTCTTCAGGAGTCAGAGTCTTCTGTACAATGTTCTACTCTAAGAGAAGCAGGAAAGAAGGCCTGCTGGAGCTCCCTCCCTGAGAGCAACAAGGTGGTCCCCAAGCACACGGGCACCCACAGCCAGGAAGTGACTGTAGCACGGAGGCTCCCGAGCCTGACCTGGAGGGCACGCACACTACCTCCCAAGTCCCAAGTGACCCTGCCTCCTGTCTCCTTCTCAAATCATTGCCAGACCTTCTTCTCTTCACCACCGGGGCCTGAAGCTTCACTTCCCTGTCTAGTCACTGTGCAGCCCACCACAGTCAGGCCACCCCCTCCCTTCCACGCATCCTACACTCACTTCTGATCACCAAAGCCAGAGACAGCTTTTCCCACCTCATCCCGCTTCGCCTCTGCCGAATTTGAAACCGCTGAGCGCGCTGCACCTTCTTTGAAGCTCTCTCTCCCCGGCTGGTGTCACTGCCCCACTCTCTCCCAGTCCTTCCGGCATCTCCAGTTTGCTCTGATCTGCACATCACGATGCCCAGTCTCCAACTCTGTGCTCTCCTCAGTCTCATTGGCTGGGTCCTCCTCTTGGCGCTCTCCCTTAATTAAAGGCTGGTGCCCCCTCTGGGGCAAGGTGGGGACCATTCTTTCTGCTTTGCCTCCTGTCTCTCCTTTTCAGCCTCACTCATACTTAGCTCTGCCTGCGTCTCCCAACCTGACGACTCTCAGAAACCTGCGGGGTGCTAGGCTCTCTCCTGTGGCCACAGGTCCCTGACTACCAGCCAGGCAGAAACTAAGTCAATATCTGCCCCGCTGACCTGGCCGTCTGGTATCCCTGACACTCCCATCCAGGGCACCAATCTTCAGGATTATGTCCCAGTCCTCACTTTTCCATCGTCACCACTTCCTGCCCTGCCCCTTATCACTGTACCCAGATGTCCCCCATCTGCCGCCCTCCTTCATCAACCTCTAGGGTGTCCACTCACTCTGCTGTTCTGTGACCTGCCTGCTGTAGGCTGATCCCTTGTTTACTGCTGCAGTGGTCTGGCTGGTGCTTCACGTATCTCTTTTCTCTTTTGAGATCAGCTAATTAATTAATCTGTTAATTCACTGAACACTCAAGGCCTGGCTATGTGACATTAGGGCCTGGAGATTAAAGAGAAGAGAATGAATGAAGCAGGCCCCAACCTCAGAGAGCTCACGGTGGGGGAGACAGTCATAATCAGCGTCATCCAACCCAATGTATGAAGTTCAGGGAGAAAAGTATGTCCAGGAGAGGAACCACTAGAGAGAGTTCAATCACAAGTAGGAATTGGGCAAAGAAGGTGACAAAGCAGCTGTATGCCAGGCTCAAGATTCTGGACTATATTATGAAAGCAATGGGTACCAGTGAACTTTCCGATTCAGGGAGTGATAGGAGTAGAGTCACTACTTGTGAAGTTAGATTAGATAAACCCAAATGGTTTAACAGGTTATAAAACCAGATCCTAAGGTTCGGAAAGAAGCATTCCTTTAAATAAATTTTTAAAATCCACCACGGAACCTGGGCGTCTGAAGGGAGAACCAGGCCTGTCTGGTTGATCTGCTGTGGCTCTGTAAGGCCGCAGGAGACATGTTGTTGTCTAGGATGGTCAAGGGCGGGCCAGCCCAGCCCACTGTCAGTCCAAGCCGCTGACCCAGGCTGACTACCTGCACCGGCAGACCAAGCTAGGGGAGCAGAGGAGCTGATGATGAGAAGTAAAATCCTAAACCCAACAAGGAAAATCAGTGCCTCTCTGAACAAAGAGTACAGGGTTTTAATTTTGACACATTAGGTCTCAAAGACATCTTTAAAAAAGAAAAACGCATTGCCTAATATACTTACTGCTCCCTCTAAAAACCAGCTTAATTATAGTGAAGAATACAGTCTATAATTTTTCCCACACTCGGAGATGGATCTATATTATAATTTCCCCGATCTTCGTGAATGAATGGATGTATGATTTCCACCCAGAAAGAGCTCCTCTTTTCATCACCCACGTGGAGACACGTGCTCGAGGCCCTGGCCGGGTGGGGGCTGCTGGGTCATCACCTCCAGTGGAAGGCTGGTGCTTGGCATGAGGGGGATTTGATCAGGGAGTGTGTGTGTTCCTAGAACCCAGGAGGGGATGGCCACTAAGGGCAGTCCTCCCTTCCCGAGATTCCCAAAGGGGAATTGCCAGAAGGATGCCAGGCATGTCTGCTGACACGGAGGGGTGGTATTTATGGAGGCATTAGCAGATCGGGTTGGCTGGGGGGTGGAGGTGGGTAAGCAGAGGCCCAGGGGTCAAGGGGTCTAATTCAGGATTTCCCTCACCACCTGTCAGCACTTTGGGCAAATCACTGTCTCTCTCTGTGCCTTGTTTTATGAGAAAGTCGGTGTTCTCGCTACGTTCTTTCAAAGAAATCCATATGTAGAACCTAACATATAAAGCAGATAATTGCTTCTCTGGCTGAAGGGGTGTGCTGATCCCCTGGAATGCCCCAGTCAAGCCCACCTGAACACTGTTGCCCCTTTCCCACTTACCTGAAAGCTGGAACCACAAAAAACCGTAGCTCTAGCACTCTATGAGACCAAGATGTGGGCGTTAGCTTTTTTATTTTATTTTATTTATTTGACAGAGAGAGAGAGAGAGAGAGAGACAGTGAGAGCACACAAGCACAGGGAGTGGGAGAGGGGGAAGCAGGCTCCCACTGAGCAGGGAGCCTGCCACGGGGCTCGATCCCAAGACCCTGAAATCATGACCTGAGCCGAAGGCAGACATTTAACTGACTGAACCCCACGGGTGCCCCAGCATTAGCTGTTTTATTCTTTAACTGCATATTGTCCCCCGTACTTGTCCCCAGTCAAAGAAGCAAGGGAAGAACTGCCGAGGTCTGCGTCATAGAAATCTACATTCCATAACATACATTCACAAGATATTTTTAGAACTGGAAGTGAGGGGTGCCTGGGTGGCTCAGTGGGTAAAGCCTCTGCTTTCAGCTCAGGTCATGATCTCAGGGTCCTGGGATCGAGCCCCACATTGGGCTCTCTGCTCAGCAGGGAGCCTGCTTCCTCCTCTCTCTCTGCCTGCCTCGCTGCCTACTTGTGATTTCTGTCTGTCAAATAAATAAATAAAGTCTTAAAAAAAAAAAACCAAAACACTGGAAGTGACCTCTGACATCATGAGAAACCCTTCATTATTGATGGCTCCAATTCTATTGACCTCCCCCTGCCCGCCCCGGACCCAGTTCCACCCACTGTTTCCTTTTATTTTTTTTTAGAGGGAAAACACACATTTACCCCTGTAACCATTTTAAAGTGTACCATTCAGTGGCCTTACGGGCACTTACAACATTGTACAAGCATCACTACTGTCTAGCTCAGATCTTTTCATCACCCCAGATGGAAACCTTGTACCCCCTGAGTGCTCACTCCTCACTCCCCCTCCCCTAGCTCCTGGAAACCTCCACTAGCTTCTCTGTGGATGTGCCTACTCTGAATACTTCACATCAGTGGAATCGTACAATATATGATTCTCGGCGTCTGGCTTCTCACCTAGCATAACGTCTTGGGTTCATCCGTGCTCGAGCACGGAAGAGTACTTTGCTCTTTGTTACAGCTGAACAATATTCAGTTGTGTGTATAGGCCACCTTTTGCTTATCCATTCTTCAGTTGACTGACATCTGGGCTGTTTCCACCTCTTGGCTAGAGTGGATGGAGCAGCTATGAGCATCCAAGTACATGTGTCTGTTTGGACACCTGTTTCCAATGCCTCTGGGTAATGCCTAGCAGTGGAATTGCTGAGTCACGTGTTGAACTTACTGAGGAATTGCCAATTGTCGTCCACAGCCCTACCTCATTTTTTTCAATATGACATCTGTCCTGGGCAAGTGGGTCCAAGCCCACTGGGGAACAGCAGCAGCCCTGCATGTGGGCATGGGGCTCGCTATTTCTGTCCTCCCCGGGCTTTAGCTCACTGGTTGCTTACACAGAGGATGGCAATAATAATAATCATAATAATACTTATAACTATGATGACATAATTATTTTACTACTTCTTGCAGTAACTAAGAGGTGGGCCCTCTTATGAGCCCCATTTCACAGATGGAGAAACTTATTAAAAAAACACACAGCCTTGTCTGAAATACAGGGCCATCCTCCCATCTACCCCCTGAGCTGTTCTAGAGGAGCCTCCCAATCCCTCCTCCTCATCCCTACCCCCACCCCCGACCTCCAGTCTGGAAAGCCTCCTGCTCCAGCTCCTTGTGCCTGCCTCCCAGGAGCCTGCCCTCCTCTGGCTTCTGCCAGGCCATTTCATGAGCTGGGCTGCCGTCCAGATTCTCTCAGCACATCAGGCTTCTCTGATGAGTGCCCAGCTCCTAGCTGATGATGAGACCATCTCTGCCCAGCAGGCTTCTGGTGCAGATGAACGCTGCTCTCCGCCCTCAGCTAGGGCCCCAGGGACACTGAGGCACGATGACGGATAATGCTCCTTTTCCCTCCTCCCCAAAGTAGCTCCCAGTGCATGTGGGCTCACGCTGCCCACAACAGCTTTCCAGACCCTGTGCACAGCCAGGGAAACTGAGCCTGGGCTGGTCTTTGGAAGCTGCCCCTGAGCCCTGGCATCTGAGGCCATGTGATTATGGCAAGGCAAAAAGGACTCCCTCCAGGTTTGACACAGGGGACCAGGTCCTCAGTTGCACAGGCCCCCTCTGCTGCCCCCTCCCCCATGGTGGGATCCCCAGCAGAGTGCCAATCTCCCAGAGCAGCCTCCTCCCCAAATCCCCAGCTGCAGCCACAATTCGATTGATCTGATGGTCTCTGAGAGCTGCCTAGGAAATGACCCTGCTTGAGCCCACAGAGGACACCTGGGAGCTTCAGGGAGGGGGTCCTTGCGGGGCAGCTGAAGCGTGATCCTGGGTGTGGGTGGGAGGGGGCTTTTCTTCCCTCCACCATCCCTGGTGCTAGGAGGAGGGAGCTGGGCATGAATGGGAACTTGAGCCTGCTTCCCTGATGCTTGATTCGGGCTGTCACATCTATGGAGGGAAAATTACGGTCACTCTTACCGGCTGTGTGAACTTGGGCAGGTATGTCCTATGTACGTAAGCTAGTGTCCTCCTCTGTCCTCTGGGGATAAGAAGTCCCTTAAGGACACCAGAAAGAGTGACCTTGAAGGCCAGTCAAGCACTGGTGGACTGTGTAGCCTGCTCCCACCAGACCCCGTCAGCGGTTAGCAGCCTCCGTGGGGGGGAAGAGGGAAGTCAGCAGGCTCTGTGCTCTGCAGAGATGCTCTGGGGTGGAAGGCGGGGTGCCCGCGGAGAAGCTTTCATCATGCTGCACACTAATTGGGGCTTAAGCACATTTACAACCTGCTCGCTGGGACTCAGAAAGGCATAGACACTCCCTTCCAGGCAGCAGGAAATTAAAAAAAAAAAAAATGCCTCAATGACATAAAAACTTGTCTCCTTTCCCAGAGAGTAGGATTTGTACAATTTCTCCTTTGCTTTCCAAACAGTGCCTGTCTTGTCTCTGGAGCAGGACACCGTGGCGTAGCAAGTAAGCCTAAAAGACCATTCCTTCCAAGGGGTCCTAAGTTGGAGGCCCCTGAAATTATATGAAAAAATGTTAACCATTTCTGTGCTGGGGTTCCACAGGTGTTAGCAGATCCCCAAAGAGGTGTATGACTTCCCCCAACAAAAAGTTCAGATTCCTGTTTCGGGTGGTTATAGATAAGACCTGGATTAGCAACTCCCAAGAGAAAGGCCTTGTGTTAGGCATGGGTTCAGGGTCCCCGTGGACCCCAGGGATCCCAAAGGAGGCAGAGCTGGGGCTAGAAGCCAGTATCCCGGGTATCCAGACCCTGGTTCAGCCTGCTTTCTCCCATACCACGTGGACCGACATGTACAAGAGGGTGAGGGAGAGAACGCTGACGCATCCAAATTTAAATTCTAATTTTCACTTTGGGACTTGGATGTAAATCTGTTAGGTCTTAAGTCCAGAAAGTGATGTAATTTGTTGAAGAAAGTGTGGAAGCTGCTAAGCTCCCTGATAAATAAACCATGTTGCTTCATCCCAGCCCTGTGAAAACATAGTTTCTAGGGACATAGAAACCCCCTCGGAAAGTATTGGAATCTTCTCCCTGCAAGAGAGCGGGACACACAGAGTCTTGTCTTTTTAAAGATATTTGACCTTTCTGGGCAAGGAAATAGTGCACTCACATGGCAACCAACCAACACCTCCACACTGTTACTCTAATTCTTTCCAAAGAAGAAGGAAGAACTTTAGTTCTATGAGCTATAGAGAATGTTATAGAAATGGACTTGGCATCAGAATACCCTAAATACTGCATATATTGGCTCCCTAGCCATGTACTAATCACTTCATCACCATCAGCATCTCTGTGTTGTTCCTGGAGTCTGGAGAGCTGCTTGCATGTCCCAGGACTAGAAGATGGAGAAGGAGCCCGTCCACTCCCATATGTTGGCCAGAAAGACTCGGAGGGTAGAGGTCATTTCTCCTTCTCCCTGAGTAGGTCTGAGAAGAGCTGGCTCTCAGAGTCACATCTGGTTCTCAGCCCAGTTCTTGGGCTTTGGGAAGACTGCAGTCTCCCAGTGCCGCCAACGGCCATGATCTCTGAGTTCCCATTGCCTCTGGTTGTTGCTGTGTCTATTAATATGGGGACATCAGGAAATAACAATACTCCAGTGCTTTGGAAGTGTGAAGAGCTCTAAAAGGATGCCTCATTATTATTGATGGTGATGATAATATGTGGTATGTAATCTTTATGTGCCACTTTGGCTGCTAATTTCCAAAATGAGGAGGGAGGAATTTAAAGACCCAGTCAGCTCTGGGGGTAGCAACAGCATTCTCAACAATTTACATAGAACCTTTAGTGTCTGGTCCTTGAATTCTTTCTAAGGTGGCACCTCGGCAATCCAGCCTTTGGATGGTGTGGGCTTGCCTCCTGCCACGGGTGCATGAGACACTGGGCAAGAATTAGGAGAGTGGGAAATAATTGCTTTCTATGTCCACAAGCTCACCCAGTGTAGATTTACTGAAATGCTTAATATATGCACAAGTTTCCCCACTTCCCCACCCTCCCCAATTTTGAGGCCAGATCTCCCCGGGTTTGAATCTCAGCTCTGTCGTGTGTTAGCTGTGGGATCTGGGGAAGGTCTTTAACTTAGGTGTGCCTCAACATTCACGACTATAAAATGGGGATAACAGCACTGATTCTGTAAGGTCTGTGATGATTATAGGAGAGAGCATATGTTAAAACCTCACACAGTGCCTGGAACATAAATTCTATTACATTCCTAAAGGTTCCACATGCCACATTGTCGGAGGGCAGGCAATTGGGCCAAGTACCCTGTGGGACTCCCTAGAGAGGGCAGCTAGGATAAGAGAATGCAGCCATCCTTTACAGGGTGCCAGTAGGCGGCACAACTTTCCAACTTCTTAGGCACATATATGTTTATTTACATTATTTTGACAGAGTTCAGAAGTGGGCTTAAACCCCTGAATTGACCAAAAGGCTACCTTCTGTAAGTTAAAATATAAAAACATATATAGCAATGAAAAATAGAGCCCAGGGCTACAACTACGGTTAAGGATAACTTTCATGGGGAGGGATTCATGCTGGCTGCTGGAGGTGTTATTCTTATCCCAAGCTCTGGGTCCTGCAGCTCACTTCACCTTCCAGAGCCTCAGTTGTGAGCAGAAGACCTGTTCCAGTGATTTCCAGCCTTAGATTGCAAAGCAAGGCTTGGAGGCCTTGCTGTGCCCCCCTGGCCAGCCTCCCCCTGTTCTCCTGTGCCCTCCCCCGCCCCCTTGCACTTGGGACAGGATGTTTGCCTGGCTTGGCAGGTTCGGGTTGGTTCTTCGGTACTCCACTCTGAGAACAACTCCCTCAGGGCAGTGCTTTTCAATCTTAGCTGCACCAGAACCACCTGAGGACTTTGTAAAAGTCCTGATTCCCAGGCTGCACCCCTGTGGGGAATGAGAGCAGGATCTCAGAGGGAGTCGACCGAGAGACCGTGGTTCCAAGGCCAGGCCTTCCTGTAACTCAGGCTGGCCCCTGTGCCCACATTCAGTGCTCTGGGGTAACCGCCTGTAACCACAGGTGGGCGGACTGGGGCTCTGCAGGCTGTTTCTGTTAAAACAGGGGGGGACGCCTGGGTGGCTCGGTTGGTTAGGCAGCTGCCTTCGGCTCAGGTCGTGATCCCAGCGTCCTGGGTTCGAGTCCCACATCGGGCTCCTTGCTCGGCAGGGAGCCTGCTTCTTCCTCAGCCTCTGCCTGCCACTCTGTCTGCCTGTGCTCGCTCTCTCTCTCTAACAAATAAATGAATAGAATCTTTAAAAAAACAACAACAACAACAAAAAAAACAGGGGTTAGCAAGTCTCCCAGGCTCTGTGTGTCCCACGGTCTCGGCCGCGTAGTCCTCCTTGTTCTTCTGTTTGTTTCAACCCTTTAAGTACATAATCTTGGCTTGTAGGTCATACGAGACAGTTTGCAGACCCCTGGAGAACAGCATGTCATGCAACTGTCAAATGTAATAATGAAAATAGCTGTTTAGAGCATTACTTAGACAGTAATTTAAAACCCAGGTAGAAAGTAGGCCAACTTGCAGGGAGTAAAGGTACAAAGTAAATGTGGTTTCCCTGCTGTCTCTAACTACTTCTTCTAACAGGTCTTTCTATATTAAAAGAAAAAGAAAGAAAGAAAGAAAGGGAGAGAGAGAGGAAGAAAGAAAGAAAGAAAGAAAGGGAGAGAGAGAGGGAGAAAGAAAGAAAGGAAGGAAGGAAGGAAGGAAGGAAGAGGTAGAAAGAACTCCTATTTCAGTTCATGGTGCTAGTAGTTGTTTCCTAGTACTCACTGGGAACTAGAGGTTTCCAGCCCACTGAAAAGCTCTTAGCGGGCAGCCATGCTATCAGAAAGTGTTAATTGCTTTCTGAGTATTTCATTCTGGCCCGGCACTGCTAGTCCTAACTTCCTGTCTCCCTGCCTCACCTCTCTCCCCACAGAGAGAGGGACTTATTTCTTCTGGAAGGCCTGGCTTCCCTAAGCCTCTCTCTGTGCAAAAAGCACCCCAAAATGTGGAGTCATCCAAAGAGCACCTCCTTCCTTGCTAACTAAGCCACACACTTCCCCATCCCGAACCATCAGCTTGGTTTCGGTATAAAAATGGTCATGCCTAGGGGCGCCTGGGTGGCTCAGTCGGTTAAGCGGCTACCTTCAGCTCGGGTCATGATCCCAGGGTTCTGGGATTAAGTCCCGCATCGGGCTCCCCACTCAGCGGGGAGTCTGCTTCTCCTTCTCCCTCTGCTGCTCTGCCTACTTGTACTCTCTCTCTTTGTCAAATAAATAAAACCTTAAAAAAAAATGGTCATGCCTAGAACAAGCCAGCTAGTATCTTTGAATAGAGGTAAGAACTCCTAGAAGCTTTTTGCTTTCTGGTGCATTCCAACCCTCAGACAAAATGGGCCCTGCCCCCCTCTATTCCTGTCCCTTGTTCCTTTCTTTTGAGCTTCTTAAACCCACTAACACCTGTGAATAAATGATCCGAGCTTTTTGAAAATGTAAATGATTTAAAGCAGAAGGATGGAGACGTGGATAAGGAGGTGGAAGCCTTTGCTGTTTTCCAAATATCTAAATGACTACCTGGAATCTGAGGGCACTTGAGTGGCCCGTTCGTTTAAAGGATGTGTTCTGCCCCAAGTCAGCCAGAACCATCTAAAAATGGGACCAAAACGGGTGAAAGGTTGAAACTCAGCTGGCTTCATGAGCAGGCTTCCAGCTCAGACTCACAGTGCCCTGTGCTGAGAAGGGCCTTGTGCTTTGTTTAATGCGAGGCTGTTGGCATCTTGGAATTTTTAACAATTTTATCTTTGAGCTTGTGTTTTGTAAGTGAAGCCCCATGGGATGGTGGGCATGACTGTGAGCAGAGAGAAATGCACAGTGTGTGTCCACTATCCCTTGCTGATCTCCTTGGATCCACGATGCCCCACGAGCACAGAGTTCCTGGGGGTCCTCCGGGCATGGCACTCAAGGAGCCTCAAAGAGAGTACAAGATAAGGTGTTCGGTTTCTGATGGAGCAAGAAGGGGCTGATGGCCCAGGGAGGTCGGGCTCTCTGCTGGAGCCAGAGCTCGGTTCAAGTGCAGAAAGCAAGCCATGTGTTGTAAGAAACACCAGCAATCAAGGATCCTTATGATACCCTGTCCTTCCCTGTAAGAAACACCAGCAATCAAGGATCCTTGTGATACCCTGTCCTTCCCTGTTTGTGGCACTTCCAGCATTAGTCACCTACTAGCGCTGAAAATGAACAGAAGGGAAGCGGAGCCGTGTCCGTGTTGGGCATGGTTGCTTTTCTTTTCAGCCCTTTCCCCTTAGGCTGAGAGTGGGGTGTGACAGTGTGTTGACGAAGGTGCATGTATCAAGAAGGGAAATAAAAACATTGAAATCATTTTGTGCATCATTTCCAGTGTTGAGAAGAACAAAACATGAGCTAGAACATATGAATTGTGTGACTTTGGTGATTCTACACAGGAGTTAAGTGCTCATATATTTTATTTTATTTTGTTTTGTTTATTTAAGCAAGTCCCTACTTAACATGGGGCTCAATCCCATGACCCTGAGATCAAGAGTCGTACGCTCTTCCGACAGGGCCAGCCAAGGTGCCGTTACTTGCATTTAAACCTGGCATCACACACTATCAGGATGAATTAGTAAAATTCATGCTAATAATTAAAACTAAATTAAAATTAAATCAAAATTAAAAATTTTAATTTCTCTTGACTTAGAATGCCATTGAGTAGCAAATAAAACCCACCATGACAAATCAAGAAAGAGACCATGGAAGACAGGAAAAAGCTGTATATCTTAGTACTTTTAGTGACATTTTTCCTGCTTTTTGAGCCAGGGGTATGCCATTGCCTTTTGCATTGGGTCCAACAAATTATGTAGCCAGCCCTCCTTGAGGTACTTCTTCTCCCTGAGGCCCAGTCTCAGTGAGGACTGAGAGCCTCCCTCCTGAAATATTTATTCTATAGACACTGACTGAATTCCTACTGTTTGCCCAACTTGGTGCTGGTTGCCAGGGACAAAAAAAGTCAATAAACGTAAATTTCTCTCCTCACACAGTGGTGAGGAATATAATTCTGAAACCATGGTATAGGACATTGTTTTCCAGGGGTCCAAACCCTAGTACTTGTCTGCAGAAGAGGGTCTGAGAGAGAAAGGTCTTTACAATTTGTCACGAGCACTTACAGAAACATGGGCCTCTGACTGTCAAAAAAAGTTTCAGAGGCTAGCTACCACACCTACACGATCAAACAGGATAACGGGAAAACTGTTTGTAATTTTGTAATCTGTCCCAAACCTCAGAAAAACTGGACAACACCAGCCCAGACCTGTTCTTTGGCCTTTTCTCTTCTGAGGCTTTCAACACACTAGAATCTGTTGGTTAAGTGGTCTAAACCGATCTTTTAAAAATGTAAATGATAGAAAGCAGAGAAGTAGACACTGGGTAGTGAAATCACTACCGCTTTATGGTCTTCGATCAATTGCTTCCAATGGAGAAACAAATTTCCCTTTACACTGAAGTGTGGCTGACAAAAATCTTTCAAAACACGAGATCCCTGTTAAAAAAAGAAGAAGAAGAAGAATCTGGAAGTCAGGACATAGGTGGGAACCACTGCGGGGTTTTCCCCCCGCTGCCTACCGTCAAAGAGGGTCAGGGAACTCTACTTTAGTTCAAAACTTACTACTTCAAAACAGATCATGGACGTCAGAGCGATTTCCTTTAACATTTCCTGAACCTCTGTAACAGTCTCAGTTCTTGAATTCTTGGCATTCTGCAGTAAAAGCCCTTAAGCCTTTAAGAAGGGCTGATGCATACACGGGGCACTGAGACACTTAAATCCACCTGTAATCTGCACACAGCTGTATGGGGAGCAAAATGGCCCAGGAAGAAAGGCACCCAGAGGAGGAAAGGGGTGGACGGCTGGCCCGGGCATACCCCTGATGACCAGCATGCAAGATCAGGGTTGGGACTCGTAGTGCAGCAGTCACCACCTGGCGGGCACCCCCCGTCACCATGAATACTTGTCCAGAGTGCTCATCTCTCAGCCCACACCTGGGCACTCTGTGCCCCTCAGCCATCCATCCATACCCAGGCCAGCCGGGAGGTAGAGATCCGTTCTTTGGTTGGCAGAAGAGGAACCAAAGCTCAGTGAGGTCGCATAACACATGGAGGGTTCCCTGGGAGGAAGGGGCAGGGCCCAGATTCCAGGCTGGAGTCCCTGACCCAGACCTGGGCTCTCTGCCTTCCCTACCCCCAGCCCCACTGCCCCGGTGAGCGCCCCTCCCACCCCAGGTACTGTACATTTAGTTGTTCTCTCCTCTCTTCCCCAGAGGGACTCTAATCTCCTCACAGCTAGATGACTGAGGTCAGGGGCCAGGCCTTTTGGTACTCGCAGGCCTGGAGGCTCAGAGGAGGGGCTGGGTGAATTTGTGCACATAGGTCAGCCACCCTCTCAGCTCTGCAGCGCACCCCCTTGTAAGTACAAACCTCAGGAACCCAGGAGCCCACGGGCAGCCAGAGCAGGGATAGCTAGAAGAAGCAAGGTCAAAGGTCAGAAGGAATGGGTCGGGGGTGTCTGTGTTCCCAATCTCCTTTCTATTTCTTTCCATTGTCTCCCCACTCAGCTATGCCCCCAAAACAGCCCAACAAAACAACTGAACCTCCTTCTCCATTAAGCGGTGTGCTATTAATATATAATATTGCCATTACATGTTATATACTCTTAGTACATACTTAGTATGTACTTAGTATATACTCTCTATATACTACTAGATACTATATATATTATTAGGTTCCATGTATTACTATATATTATATAATAATAGTAAAATAAATAATAATAAATAACAATATAATAATAATAGTACATATAGCATATAATACTAATAGTATACACTATAATATGTAATTATATAATGTGTATTTATATATTAAAAGCATATAATATTTAGCATATTATATTACATATTATATACTGTACGGCATTAAGGTATCTGACATTAATCTGATGTTACATATATATAAAATTATATGTTACATAACTACATTAGAGTATACATGTCCTTTACTAATTCTCATGGGGTTTAACAAAGATGGTGGTCAACATGGATTCTGTGCCAAAAACCTGAGCACAGTGCTGGGGATGGGAGCCATAGGGCCATCTGCAAATGTAATTACAGGAAGAGATGACCTCAGGGCCAATAGGGCTGCTGTAAATGCGGGTCACGGCGCACCATCACGTTGCTGTCTCCTAGGCTCAGGAATGGCTCAGAGAGAGGGCTCCATCCCACTGCCAACGACTCAAGAATAAAGCACGCTGAGTGGACATCTACTGAGCAGGAGGCCCGTCTGGATGGTCAGCCTGGGAACACCTCCCCAGGAGAATGATGACAGACACGGTCACCCTCAACAGGCAGCTCTCCAATATCAGAGTGTGGTTTATTGGCTTTGTAAATAGTCAGTGTGCCCCACCCCACCCCCCGCTCATCTCACACATGGTTCAGAGTTCCCACAGACCGCTGGCTGCTGCTGGGCTGTGTGCAAAATCATTTTCATATTAACCTTGTCTAAAAAGTCAGGAAATTAAACCGGTTGTGAGAAAACAACCCTATGACGATTTCCCTGGCTAAGCAAAGTGATCTGTGGGATGTGAGTGTCTGAATCATGGCCATTGGTCCTCCTTGAGGGCCAAGAGGGCACTATTTCCAGCTGGAGAACTATGATTTCAACTTGGACTTGAAAAGGCCCCTAGGGGTCTTCTGATACAATGGGTTTCTAGTTTTATCTTAGTGGGAGGGCCCTTTCTTCAAAGGAAATCCTACCTGGACACCAGCCCATAACCCAGATTAACCCCCAGCTGTAGGAGTGAGGGACCCATGGCCCTGCTTATGGGGCTCGTTCCTCCCTCAAAAGCTCCTAGGAACATAATTTGAAAAGCATGCTGCAGTTCCCTGCTTAGTAAGTTATTTGCTCCCTCATTGACACAACCTTTTTGAGTACCTACAATGTTCCAGGGGCTGGTGAGCTACCAGGTGGAGGACTGGGGCAGGGACCTGCTTTCCTGAGTCTTCCAGTACGGCAAACTTAGCAAAGCTAAGTTCAGACCATGGTGAGTGCTGTGAAGAAATCAGATCAGGGAATGTGCTTGTGGCCCAGGAGGAAGCTACTTTCGATAGGGGATCAGGAAAGGCCTCTCTGAGGAAGTGGAACGTGAGCAGAGGGCAGAACAACTGATTGGACAGATGCCCTGATTTTCACCAGTGAGGAAGCAGAACCAAAGAGGCAAAGTGATGTTCTCCAGGACACACGAGTTGAGAGCCGAGCCAGGACTTGACCCCGGGTTTCCGGGCCCCCTGGCCAGGGCCTACTTTCCTTTCTCAGTGTTTACTACATGGCTGCTACACGCAAATAAGGCATTGTGACGGGGGATATCCAAGTGCCCACAAAACCCCAACCCTGCCCTGGTGTTCAGGGCCACCTGTCATGACTCTTGACAACTTCTCAGCTCTCTTCAACTGGTTTCAGCCTGGCTCTGTACCCCAGAAGACAGAATCAGGCAGTTGACATCCCACACCCATGACGTTGCTTGGGAAAATGTCCTCCTCTCCTATCTCCCTGGCTTCAAACTGTGGAAAGGGCTCTTCACTGCTTTTGCTGGCTGCATGAAGATAAAAGCAAGATGGCAGCTCACTTGGAGGAAAGCCCTATGGAAAGTCAAGCTGCTCTAAGGTTACACAACTCAAAAACCAACCAAGCCAGTTTTCCTTCTGGTCTGGAGAAGGCTCTCACACAAAACCTCTGGCACCACAAGATCTGTACGTATCTCACACACCAAGAGTCCATTGCTGGGCTCTGAGCTCACACTCCTCTGATGCTGAGTATCAAGGGAAGCAGTATGCAAATGACTCCCTTTACTACCCCCAACCAAATAGCTCCAGGCCCTCAAAGTATTCCCCAAGCCTCAGACTCTGCCCCATGAGCCCACCATTTGCCCTTCGCCCTAGCAGCCTAAGGCTGTCCCAGCCCTTTCCCAGGCATTAGCCAATTTGAGCCTGAAGACACCCCATGAGGTAGGCAGGACAGCAGTTTTAAGTCTCATTTTGCACACAAAGCTACTGAGCCCCAGGGAGACCTGTGCAGGGAACATCACTAGTAACATAGTAACAACCACTGAATTCTGATTCAAAACCAGGGCTCCAGACTCCAAAAGTAGCTATCATTACACTGCTCACAAATTAAACACTCTGGCCTAATTGCACACTCTTCCCTCTCTCACCCTTCCACCTGCATCTTATGACCGAGAGGGTACTTAGGAGGGTTTCCAGAAGCTGCCTCTTCTCTCTGTGCCACCCCTGCCTCCTACTGTGTGTCCGCAAGCTGGAGAGGTCTGGAGCAATTTAGACCCAAGGTGAGATGCTCTCCTGCCCAACCCGACTGACCCCTCTGCCTTTTCATATTTTTCAGCCAGTTCAAGCTTGTCAATACCGCACATACCACTGGGAAAACAATGCACCTGGAACCCTCCATATCTTCTCCCTTCCCATACCAAACCAGCCAACTGCACCTGCAGGAGTGGACAGGCAAACACAGGTGATGGGGCCTGCATAGCCATGTCCCCACAAAGACACAGATGTGTCCCCATGGGACACAGAAGGCAGATCTGTGCCTGCAGAAGCCACACAATCTGCCAGCATTTAGCAAACTCCGTTTTGCAGGGGGTACTGAGCCAAGCTCTATACAATTCTAGCTAGGATTACTCTGGACCGGTCGTCCCGGGGCTTATGCCTAAGAGCCAGCTACTAGAATTCAGGTGGACAAAGAGAGCGACATTTCCAGGAGAGAGGCCCTGAGCCCGCTGGACCGGCAGGAGGCACTCAGAAGCCCAGAGCCCTGTCCCAAGGCCGTAAGTGCAGAAAGGCGGGCTCAAGAGTATAATGAGGGACACAAACGCTGCGACCGCGGCGGAGCCCGGTGCGCGTCCGCGTCCACTTGGAGGGACCCGCGGCTTCCCCTCACCCCGCATCTAGAGTTGGCTGGCCCCCGCCCGCCCAGGCCCCGCTAGCCACTGCTGGCCACGGCACCAGGAGGGAGGTGGGGGCGCCTCCTCCCTGTGGGGCTGCGGCGCGACCGACCTGCCGCTCCCCGTCTCCCTCCCCTGACCCCGCGCGCCCCCGCCCCGCCCCGGCCCTCCCGAGCCTCGCGCGCTGCTCCGCGGCCGCCCGCACTTACCCTGCAGCGGGCCGCGGGGTTGCCGCACGCAGCGACTGTAGCCGGAGCCTCGGGAGGCGCGGCGGCGATCCGGACCCTCCCAGCCGGACAGGGTCGGGATGCGGGCCGCCCGGCTCCAGCCCAGCACCCCGGCACTTCCTGCCGGGCCGCCCCGCCCCGCTTCCCGAGCGCCCACCCTCTCGGCTCGCCCTCCGATTCCCAGGCTCCGTTCTTCCCAGCCGGGCCGGCCTCGCCCAGAAGCCCCGAGTTGGGCCGCGTCTTTGTTTGGGAGTTGGCTTCGCTTCAATTCGGAGCTCGCAGAGCCAATTAAGTTGGAGTTAGGGGCAGCTGTGTGGTTGCCCGGGATCCCTCCGGGGAGGGGAGGGGCGACTCACAAATCTCCCGTCTGCCTGCAGCTCCCCGCCAGCGCTCCCCCTTCCCCCTCCTCGGGGCCTCTCCCAGGTCTTACTTTTCCCCAGGTTGGTGCAAGGCTCAAGCCCTGGCAGAAATTGGCCTCTAGGGGATCCCAGGGACTCTAAGGCTCAAAGCCCCTCTCCCTCTCCCTACCCGCATACATAAGGAAGACTCCCATCAGGGCCTCGTCCCAGCGAGAGCCCTGTGGTCCACGGGCTTGGCTTTCTGTTTTCTGGGCCCAGGCAGCGTTAAGACCTCTTCCCAGACTGGAGAGAAGAGGAAGAGCAGACACAGAGCACAGGCCCTGCCCTGGCTGAGAACAGGTGCAAAGCTGCCCAG
This sequence comes from Taxidea taxus jeffersonii, assembly GCA_003697995.1. Classification (NCBI taxonomy): domain Eukaryota; kingdom Metazoa; phylum Chordata; class Mammalia; order Carnivora; family Mustelidae; genus Taxidea; species Taxidea taxus. Next base: position 24,832 of record RCUC01098640.1, on the reverse strand, counting down.
AACTGGCTCTGCTCTTCCCCGGGGAAGCATATTATTTCTCAAAGCAATAAAGCTTGTGCTTATCCAGCCACGTTCTTCTGAAGCTTGACTGCAGGAAGCAAGGTTACCCATTTACCAGGGGACGAGGTCAGGGAGGCCACTGGAAGCCGGGATTGCTGACAGAGGCATGGCACTGGAGCAGAAATCTGGAGAGCAGACCAGGTGGAGGTTGCAGGAGGTGACTGCAATGGTCCCTGCAAAGGGCAGACCTGAAATGGGGGTGAACGAGGAAGATGCAGTGGCAGGGGGCACCACTGTTGTGTGTTGTAGATGAAGGAGCAGCAAGGGGGTCTGAAGAAGGACCTGCCGCTGCTGCGAGTGTGGAAGTCTGGAGGAAGACCCGGAGTGCTGTGAAGCAGAGGGAAGACAAGATGGAGGGAGTCTGGACAATGCAGAGAGGGCCGGGCTGAGAACAGAGCCCAGGCTGAAGCTCAAAACGGAGCCAGGGAAAGAAGCTGACACCATCCAGGAGGGTGAGCAAATCCAGGAGAAGCCTGGGCTACAGGGACACTGAAGAGGAAGGCGCCCAAGCAAACAGGTTGGAAACAAAGAGACCTTTGGGAGACTTTTGAGAGGATCATCTCAGGAGTGGGGAGTATAAGCCACATTGCCCGTCCTTGGGGACATCTGGTCCAACAGTTGATGTAGGGATACAAAGGCACATCCCCTCGCTTTCATACCGGAGGACCCCAAGGGAGCAACAGAGGCCTCTGTGGAAACCGCACCTCGGTGCAAGTTTGCTCTCTGTCCGGTCCCAGTCCCTCAATTTCTTGCAGGTTTTGTTCCCGACTCTTCTCAATAGACCTCCTACCTGCAGATCTCCATCTCCATGCAGAGTCTATTTTCCAGAAATCTGACCTGACATGTAGGGTCACAGAGAAGGTGAGAGTGACGTAGAGGGGGTGAAGACAGAGGGCATGGACATCTGGCACCAGCTAGGGAGGGGAGGCCTGAGCAAGCAGGGACTCTGATGGCCTCTCCCTCTGACCTTTGTGCAAGACCTCTAATGAAGCCGACCTCTCGTGAAGACCTTGACCTCTACTGAAGTAGTTTCAAGAGATGCAGGTCGTCAGAAAAAGTCAGAGGAGGTGCTGTTAAAGGATAAGACGGAAATGGGGAGGGAGAGAAGAGCTCTTCACGGTAGAAATAGGTTTTCCAAAGCCAGGCAGAAGAGAGAAGGGGGAGCAGGCCCGAGGAGAGAGAATGCTGTCGGTAGGTAAGGATGAGGGGAAGTGCGCGTTCACAGTAAGTAACATTAAACCAGTAATTCAGGAAGAGAGGATTGGAAAGTGTTCTGCAGGGACCTTGTAGCAATATGAGAGGGCAAGTGATGAATGAGCCCTTGGACCAGGATATCCCCTCTCCAGGACTATCCCCAGGAACATTAAACATCTAGAGCAGAGAACCAATAGAAATACGATATGTAATTTACAATTTCCCAGTAGCCACATTAAAAGATGTAAAAAGAAGAATTAGGTGAAATTAATTTTAATGATACAACTTTATTGCACACAATATATCTAATGTACGTATGTTCGTTTCAACATGCATCAATATCAAAATTATTAATGAGCTATTTATGTTTTCTTTCTGTTAAGTCTTCCAACTCTGGTGTGTAATTTACACTCAGAGCACATCTGATTTTAGACACTACATTTTCAAGAGAAATGCTTGATCTATATTTAGATTTCGTAAGGGTCATGGTCAAAGAAATAGAGTTACAAACCTCAGTTTCTCCGTGCATACTTATGCTTTCCAATAACGAAAACCAAATGGTCAGGTTTAAATGGAATTAAAATGAATTGAAATAACAAATGTGGTCTTTCTGCTGCACTTAGCACATCCCAAGAGCTTGACAGCCGCACGTGGTCAGCGGGAACCATGCCACACCACACAGGTCTAGCATATGAATTCCTGGACTTGTGGATTTCGTCTTGCTTTGTCCTCACCTTCTGTGAAGGATGGGCCTGGCCCCTACCACGGCTCCACTAACAAGATCCTACTCTGTTGCATTTTATTTCACAGGACCCACTTGAAGAAGACGAGGGAGCAGGTGGAGAATCTAAGATCTGTGGGAAGGGAAAGGGGGTCTGGCCTGGGCCAGGTGAAGAGTGTAGAGAATGGGACATGAGTCAGAAGTCTTTGGTTCAATTACTCTGTGTTCATGGGAAGAATGTTGTCATTTCTTTGCCCAGGGATTGAGCTGAGAATGCAAGAGACAGCTCTTGTTGTCATGGTCTCCCTGGTTAGTGGTTTCCCCTGAGCTCCTAGCACTGGCCTAGTCACAAACGTTTGGGCGTGGCTGCTGGGTCTGAACCTCAGTTTTCGCATCTGCAAAATGGGAAGAGCAGTCTCTTATTTAGGGAGAAGAAAAGGGAGAGGTTGTGGAATCCTAAACATAAAGCTACAGTGAAAAAGGAGTTTTAGTTCCATATTGGGAGACCTGTGCTCCTCATCTAGTCCCCCTGCTAGGGGTCAGCAGCTTCTGTTTTCAGTCCTCACTCCGGCACCATATGCCTGTCTGACATCTGATAGAGTGCTCCAACAGGGAGAGCTGGAGTGGAGAGGTTGTAGGGACTTTCTGAGAGTTGTAAAAATAATATTAATAACATTTAGACTCCTTTGCTCTGAAATGACCTGCCCCTATTACTTGGAATTCAGGGTATACCTATGGGATCCCCTCCATGCCGGCATAGGGCCTGATATCCTTGCTCCCCGCCAATGGTATCTGTATCCATTCCTAGAAATCATATTTCTACATCTATTCCTTGAAATAGAAAAGAGTCATAGAAAATATCTTGTGTGCGTGTGGATGGTTACACATATGCAAACACACAAACGCACACACATTGGGATACCACACCACACACACAAGAGTACAATCTGCTGTTGTTGGCGTCCTCAGGATGTATCGCACATTAGCTTGGCTTCACATTCAGGTTTTACCATTGCAGGTCAGGAAACATAAAAGTTGAATGTCTCCAGCCCCTGAGCACAAGCCTGTCTTTGAAAGCAATTTCCAGTCACTCCCGAGGAAGGTTGCAAGGAAATGAAGGAGCCCTTCGTGGTCTCTTGTCCTGCCTCCCTGACATTCCTGCTGGGTTAAGCTCCCATGCTGATGTGTTCCTGATAAGAACTATTTGTACAGACTCTGAGCCATTCCCAAGAAAGACAGCTGTGTTCTTGGAGGTAGAAAAACTCGGGTAGAAGTCACCCACTGTGTTCCTATACATTGTGTGTCTGGCAGCCTGTTTCCCCTTTAAATCCTTAAAAACAGGGAGAAATTCTCCCTGAGAGCCTTTTTACCCTCTTAGAGAGTGGAAACTAGCCTTGGTTTCATCATCCATGTGAACAATGGAGCTACCTACATCTGGTCAGCACCTTTCCTCTTCCAGAGGGACTGGCAAATGATCAGATGTTAAATATTGATCAGTTTCGACTGGCTTGCATTCAACCTGCATTTGACTATGAACGTGGTGGCTTAGCCTACTCATTTTTGCAATGATATCTGGTGTTTTATCGGAGCTGGCAAAGAAATGGTCATGGAATCGAAGCGTACAACCTCAGGTATAATTCCCACGAGAAGATGTTATACTAAATGTAGGAGGTTTTAAACTGTTGTGAGGTAGACTTCTAGTGACTTCAGGAATACTCTTGTGCTAATTAGTGCTTGTAATAATTATTGATCTTTATTAACAGTGTCAAAATAATCGCTTAGATGTCCAGTTGCTTGAAATGCTCTCTTGGCATTCTATGTGAAGGACTTTACAGTCTGGTTCTCTCCCAGGAGAATATTATTTAAGGCAAAACATAGAAAAGCACATCTAGGGTACAGCAAACATAAGTACCGACAGCTGAGCAAATATATAAATAACATGCAAAATGACACTTAAATATTTACAGCTTGAATTTTTTAGTATGTGTAGCACATTCAGCTAGTTCTCTTCCATCTTCCCCAAGTTTTCTAGAAACTGCTTCTAGAACTGGGGCAGAGGCTTTTCCAGGTGTCCAAGGTCATCTGCTGGGGAGATAGAGAAGCCTTTGGATAAACATGGTGAATATTCCCAGAGCATCTATGTTAAATTTACTTGGGGGAATACATTTTCAAAAGTATAACATCTATATATGCTGATTATAGAAGAATTTGATGGATATAAAATATTAAGGAAGAAAGTAAAGTTATCTGAAATTGTAGCCATCAGAGATAATCACTATGTTATTTTAGTAAATTATGTCTGTGTGTGTGTGTAAGCAGATTTATTTCGTTTTAGAATATATTCAGTTATCTTTTTATGTCAGTGGATTTAAGAATATATTATATCATTTTGCCATGATATATGGATGTACCACAGTCTATTTAACCAATCCTCTCCCCTATTGATGGATATTTAAGATGTTTCTGATAAAATAAGTATTTCCAATATGGTTATGCAAACTTTTTTCACAACTATCACAACTTACCTATTCAACTGTTTCTTCATGATAAATATCAAGAAATAGAATATCAGAAAATACAATTTTTTGTGTGTGGATACACACATACCACATACACATATACAAGAATATACGTTTATATATAATATATAATGTAATGCACGGAAAAGTTGGTAGAATATGTTTCTTTAAAAAAATTTTTTTGGTAGGACATGTTTCAAATGTAAATACAGTCACTACCTTTTGAGAGAGGACTGGGATTGGGAATGTAGTTAAAAAGGAATTTGATTAAACCTATAATGTTAGTGTTTCACAAGGAGGAAATGCCTGTGTAACTTGAACTTAGTTAGCATTAAAAGTAACAATAACAACAGAAAAGGATAAGATGAAGTAGTTATCAGTTGACTATCACACATCATTGGAAATAAAACTGTCTGGGGACGCCTGGGTGGCTCAGTTGGTTAAGCAGCTGCCTTCGGCTCAGGTCATGATCCCAGCGTCCTGGGATCGAGTCCCACATCGGGCTCCTTACTCAGCAGGGAGCCTGCTTCTCCCTCTGCCTCTGCCTGCCACTCTGTCTGCCTGTGCTCGCTCTCTCTCTCTGACAAATAAATAAATGAAATCTTTAAAAAAAAAAAAGGAAATAAAACTGTCTGGTTTCTTCTGCTGAAAAAAAATGAAAGGTAAATGTTGGAAGAATAGAAATAGGATATATAAATGGCAAAACACTAAGAGAAAAAAAAAAAGAAACAACACCTAGAATTTTGATTAACCCAACAAAAGTAAGGAATGAAAGAAAGAATAGAAACAGCCAGAAAGTGTAGTAAGTAAAAGATACAAGTATACAGACAAAATAAGCCCAAAGATGCTAACGCTTGCAATTTCCTGTGATTTGGTTGAAGTCTCCATTAAGAGGGAGCAACTCTCACATTTCGTAACAGCACAAAATTCAGTTAACTATGTTTCAAAGGGACACATAAAAAATACAAGGCCAGAAAGGAGCAAAGTAAAGAAATGAAAAAGACGTGTTAACCAAGGATATGTTAACACCAAGAAATAGGTGTGTCAATATTAACATAAATGAAATGGAACTGAAAGTGAAAAGAAAAGTCCAAGAAGAGGATTTTTGTTTTGTTCTTGTCCACTCGTGAAACTTTGTGCAGTTTCAAAATGTATAAACAGAACAATATCTCAAGGAGACAAAAAATAACCGAGGATTTAGAACTGTACTGTCCAATTCAGCAGCGACCAGCCGCACACTATACCGAGGAGCCACGAGGCTACAGAACACCTTAAATATGGCTAGTTCAAATTGAGATGTGCTACCAGCAGAAAACATATATCAGATTTCAAGGATTTAGTATGAAAAATAATACACAATATTTCATTAATATTTTAAAATATAAGTGTTGAAATACCATATTTTAGATATATTGAGTTTAACAAAATCTATTAAACTTCATCTTAGTAGTTTCTTTTGACTTATTTTGATGTGGCTACCAGAGAATTTAACAAACATGGCACACATTGAACAGAGGTGAAGAAGATTTAAATGATGCAATGAATAAGTATGAACCAATAGCTATATAAAAGGAGCATTTTGACTTATCAGAGATTTTATCATCTTTTTTTTTTAAGATTTTATTTATTTGAAAGACAGAGATACAGTAAGAGAGGGAACACAAGCAGGGGGAGTGGGAGAGGGAGAAGCAGGCTTCCTGCCAAGCAGGGAGCTCAATCCCGAGGTCCATCCCCAAACCCTAGGATCACGACCTGAGCCGAAGGCAGAAGCTTGATGACTGAGCCATCCCAGGTGCTCCTTTATCATCTTTTCAAACATTCATGCAATATTTATAAATTGATCAATTACCTAGATACATGAAGATCTCACAAATGTCTGAAAACTCGATCTTAAACAGGCCGATATATGACCACAGTGCTTTTTCACACCCACTGGAAATCCCTGGCGCATATTCCAAATGCTGTTGCCCTCCCCAGATACTGTGGGGAGTTGTCTGTGCAGGGTGAAGTCTGCGGGTGCAAGCCCCTGAAGGTGGGAATCTCCAATCCTCTCAGGAGCTGGTTAACTGAGGTCCTACTCTTCCTGTTGGCCCCAGCTCCCCAGATTTGTTGAGTCAGAACTCCCCTTTAGAGAGCACTGATGACTGCTTCACCAGGGAGGAAATGCCCAGTCTTCAAACTGCTCCCTGAGGGACAGCCTTGTTTGGAATTATTCGACTGATAACACTGAGGAGGGGCTCAGGCACTCTCCTCCACACCGGTGCGATCACTCTGAGCGTGAACAGCTGTTCTTACTTTGAGTACTTTATTCTATTAATGTTTGGCTTGAATATTTTTTTCTTATTATTTTTTTATCAATTCATTTCTATCTTTAAAAAAGGTCTTCAGTATTTCTGGTCTGCAGGTAGGCACCCTTCCTTGATTTCTGGCAACATAACAGATCTATTCCTTTTTTAAAATAATGTCTCTGTAATTTCATGGGATCGGAGTGGGTGGAGATGTAGAAGCAGGTATCTCGTCTGTCTGACATCTTGACTCCATCGCAGGATGTCAGTATTTGTGTATTTTTCTTATAACTAGCCACCTTACTAATAGCATCTTTTGTATTAAAGTAAACATTAAAAAGAATGTGGGATGTAGGAAAAAAGGATACTCTTATGCACTGTTGGTGGGAACGTAAATTGGTACAGCCATTATGGAAAACAGTATGGAGGTTTCTCAAAAAATTAAAAAATAAGAAGTAAAATTACCATTAATCTCACCTCTGAGAATTTAACCAAAGAAGCTGAAAACACTAATTCAAAAAGATATCTGTACCCCTATGTTCTTTGCAGCATTATTTACAATAGTCAAGATATGGAAACAACCTGTGCCCACCAATGGATGAATGGACAAAGAATGAAAGTTTGCCATTTGCGACAATATGGATGGACCTTGAGGGCATCATCCTAAGTGAAATAAGTCAGAGAAGATAAATATCATATGATGTCACTTATATGTTGGAATTAAAAAAACAAACCAAACCAAGCTCATAGATACAGAGAATAGATCAGTGGGTGCCAGAGGTGGGGGTGAGGTGGGTGAGAGAAATGTATAAGCTTCCAGTTACAATAAAAAGTTCAAGTAGATGTAATATACAGCATATTAACTATAACATAATAGTGTATCGCATATTTAAAAGTTGCTAAGAAAGTAGATCTTAAAAGCTCTTGTCATCAGAATTTTTTGTTACTATGTTAGGTGACAGATATTAACTAGATTTATTGTGATGATCATTTAACAATATATACAAAGAATGAATCATTATATTATACACCTGAAACTAATATAATGTTACATTGTCAATTGTACCTCAATTAAAAAAAGAAGGCAAAATGTGCATGCATTTTTCAGTGACATTTGAACACTCAAAAAAGTTGTAAAAAAAGGATTGCTGTGCCCCACATTTTTCTTGTTATTAGAGTTATTTTGAGGCCAAAAAATGTTGAAAATTCAGCAAAAAGAAAAAAAAAAGATTTTTGATGCCTTCAACTGGCCCCTCAATCTCTCCCATTCCCTGTCCTTCTCTCTTGCCCAGAGAAATAAATCCAATTCTAATAAAGAGAAAATGTTCTAACAAGACTTCTGGTCTCGCTCAGTCATAGGACTGGTCATTATGGGCGGGCCACCTGCACAAGACCCCATGCTTCAACGGGACCTGTCCTTCATTTAATGCTCTTCTGTTGCTGTCTTGAAATCCCTAATACTATTCAAAGAAGAACCCCAACATTTTCATGGGTCACACAAACTAGGAAACTGATCCTGAATATAGGTTTCAACTCAGCAGAACCGGGTCCTTGATATTTCTGCCAACTACTTAGCTAGTGCTATGCATTTTCTACCCAAGTTAAAAAATGAAGGCTTATGGCATTTTGCTAATCCTGGAGAAATTTCCATTATATGTATCTTCAGAATAATCTTATTTTTTCTGCAGGGGTGGGGTGGGAGTTTGAATTGAAGGAAGAATATGACCAGAGTCCCACTGTTAGTGTTCTTGTGTGAGCTGGCTTCACCTTCCCTTCTTAACACTCTTACATTTCTTCTGTCCTCTCCAGCCATACCACCCACATACAGGTGAGTACAGGAGACTTGTTCTTCTTCCACACATTTGCCCAAGTGGTTCCCATGACTGAGAAGACTTCCTTGCCCTGTTTACTTGGTGAACTCTTTCTCAATCTTCAAAACTTGTCTTAATTATCACCCCCTCTAGGAAGCCCTCCTTGGCCTCTCCAGGTAGAACTAAGTGCTTTGCTCCTATTGATCTCACGTCTCCAGTAAGAACCTAAGCATAGAGCTGGAATTATTTTCTTACATGTTTCTTTTCCACTAGATCGGTGGTTTCCAACCTTCTTTTTGTTTGTTTGTTTGTTTACTTTCCTAGTTTTATCGTGTGTGGCACACTTGAAGCCATTAAAATACCAAAAAACTGGGGCGCCTGGATGGCTCAGTGGGTTAAAGCCTCTGCCTTCGGCTCAGGTCATGATCTCAGGATCCTGGGATTGAGCCCTGCATCGGGTTCTCTGCTCAGCGGGGAGCCTGCTTCCTCCTCTCTCTCTGCCTGCCTCTCTGCCTACTCGTGATCTCTCTCTGTCAAATAAATAAATAAAATATTTAAAAAAATACTAAAGAACAGAAGTCAAAAATCATTATTGCTGCAGTAGAACAGGGGCTCAGAGTGACTTTGAAAGTGTCCGCTGTGACCACACTGTCACCTGCTCTCTCTCCAATACCAGTTTGCTGCTGTGAACACCTGCCCCTGTATATCTCCTATGCTACATTTTATGTTCCAATAGCTGCCATTGGATTGGCTAGGTTTTTCATCTCTCACCTCTTCTCATAGCCAGCTTACTCCCCTCTCCACTATTATGTGACTTTGGGGGGCTGTGTTCCATTTGACAGACTTTGCTAACATGCATTATACATCAGAGCAAAAGTATATGCCAGACATTAATTGAAATTTGGCCTCTCATCCTGACATACCCAGATTGTTCACTGTACCAGGGTGCTCAGCTGAAAAGGCAAAGGGAGACCAATGGCCAGCAATCATCTGCTCACCAGACTTGTGCCCACCAGACTTCGCCTGCCCAGAAGGGGTCATGCAAAAGGTACCATTTGGACTAATGGTTCAGCATCGCACAGTGCTCTAGCAGGTGGGAACCGATGGAAAGCAAAGACTGGACTCTATTTGTCTTTGCTTCTCTAGCACATAGCAGTGATGACACACTGTAGTTAATGTGAAATAAATTATAAGACAATCAAGATTCTGTCGATAGCATGCAATATGATTTGGGCTTAGTCTAAAACGCCGTTAACATGAATTTCCCAAATCTGATCAGCTGGGGCAGTGGGCTCTTAAATGTATTGGATATGCTGGGGTGATGTGGGCTGCCCTGACCTCAGCCCCCAAATGTCATGAATAGCCCTGGATCTTCCACCTCTGTGCTGAAGTCCGCCAAAGTCCCTGGGAGGGCGTCAAAGTCTTCGTCATCACTCATCAGGTGTACTACTCCCGAGAGAGCTGGTCAAGGGCAACGCCAATGCATGCACTTTTTATCAAACAAGTATCCCCACAGTCCGTCTCCTGCCCCATTTCCTACACGGTGCACGTGTGATGAGCACAGCTCTAGAAATTAGCACTTACCAAGTATATTGAAAGTTGGGAGCCGGAAGATAGCTTGAAGGTTGTCTAGTGTGATCTCATTTCCCATCAGGAGAGGGACGTGGTATCACCCAGTTGGTGTTGGTAGAACAGCAAGTAGGGCCCAGACTAAGACTACTTCCCTTCTGCGAAGCACACATATGTCCCCATTCCTTCCTTTTATTCAGGTCCTATCAGCTCCCCTCCCCCATCTCTCCTTCCATGAGCTGCTCTCCTTGGCTGTTCCCTAGTCCAGAGATGGCAGAGCCGAGCTCAGGAGAGTCAGGCAAAAAAAGTTTATCTTCTTCTCTTCTTGCCTAGAGCTAGAGCCTAGGCCTCTGTCAGCAGAAGTCACATTGCCACTGTGAGATCTTGTGCTAATGAAGAGTGCTTTGCGCCAGACTCACAGGATAGAGGCTGAGCTGGGAGACTAGAAGTGTTGTAGTGTGAGTAATTCATATCTGACTTTATGTCAAGTGCTGCATCCAGAAACAAAATCCACACACTTTCTGCGATCACATTGTTCCTACCACATTCCTCATCTGGTCTCTAGGGCTTGTTTCTAAAACCTGAAGGGGAGAAATGTCAGGGACTAACAAGCTGGTTTTGTAAAGCAGTCTTTTGGGAGCCCAGCATGGGTTGTGGCCCTGCCCCAGGCCCAGTCTAGGCATCGGGAGGGATTAGGGCTTTTTCTTCGTGCTCCCAGCCTCTCTGCTCTCAGTCTGGCCTGGGGGTCTGCCAGTTTGCTCGGGACCCTCTAAGGTTGTCTGGGAACTCATCTGGGGATTCTAGGGACAGTGCTCCCTTCCACTTGACAGATGGGGGACGCTGAAACTTCTGGAGAGAGGAAGCAATGCCCAAAGGTCATAAAAGGAGTGAGAACCAGATCGAGAAGCTCCATGCTCCTTTCTGTCTGGCGCCCTGGCTCCTGACTCCTCCTTCATTCCACATGATGGCTCTGAGGGTTGTCTGCTTGCCCTTGGGGTCACATGGTTTGGAGGCCTAGAGGTTGGGAGGAAGGGATAAGGGGGTAAGGGAAAGGGAGTGAGTCCCTGCACAAGTATTTTGTTGAAAAGAGGTAAGAGATAAGGGTGAGGGGGGAGCTACGGAAGTGTGTCAACCACCACAGTGGCCCTTGGCCATCTTAAAGCTTCTGAGAGAGACTTTCTCCAACTTCATGATCTATATGAGAATCTGTCCATGATTCTCTCTGCTCTTTTCTATCCCAGGCCTTATTACCAATTGTAGCTGCCTATTTCTGCGTGTTTTTCTGTCAATGACATTGACATTCTGTTCAATGTCTGTCCAGCCATTAGGATCTAAGGTCCACAAAGGCAGGGAATATATTGGTTGTTTGTTGGCTCCAGGACCCAGCAGGCCTGGTGAATAGTGGGCATGCAGCAAATATTTGATGAGAGAATGAATATTTTTTTAAACATTTATGATTCAGTTTGGACACTGAATAACTCCAACTTGCCTCTCGGTACTCAATCATCAAGTACATACTTAACCCAAATGTAAATTATAGAGCTGATTTTTGGGGGGTCATCCATGATTTCTTCTCTAAGCGCCAGGGCCAATAACCAAGGGACTCATATACTTTCTGATGGACAGGAGGTAATTAAAGTACAAGGTTATTTTAGATTTTATTATTCTGAATACTTACTTCGCTGCATAATTAATAACCCAGTCCTAGACGCAGGTGATTTGTGGTTTGTCTGTCTTACTTCCGTGTGGAAAATAGAGTGAAGGAATTTCTATTTTGCTCCTTTGACATGAGTACGTGAGGGTTGTGGCTAAAAAGCCAGATCCACGATGGACAGCTTCCGAGGGTGGTGTTCACAATGCGGTTCAGGTGACAGGGACACAGGCCTTGGGGCAGCCGGCACGCTGTCTGTGGCAGCAGCTTTGGGAGAACCTGAGCTTCCTGGTTTAAGGCACATAGGTCCTAGAGGACTGCTGGCATCGCTTGACTGCTCGTCTCCCTCTTATTCTTGCCCCTTTTCTTGTTCTTTCCACAGCATCCAGAATGATCTATTCAAAGCTTCACTGAGACCATGGCACTTGTGTGCTTAAAACTGTCCAGGGACCTCTTACTGTACTGAGAACAAAAACGAATTGTTGGCTTGGCCAAAGGGGGCCCTACAGGATCCACCAGTGGCCTGGATCTCATACCTTGCACTTTTAATCTCTCCCTTGCTCTCTGAACTCAGGCCCCAGTGGCCTCCTTTCTCTTTCTCACTTAGCCAAGTTCATCCCCCAACCCAGCATCTTTCACCTGCTCTGTCCTCCCTGTGAACAGCCCCCCTCCCCCACCCCCACCCAGATCTTTACCTGCTACTCTCATCCTGTCATTCAGGTCTCAGCTTAGACGTCAGCCCCTGACGAGCTTGTCCTTGATCCCAGTTCTGAAGCCCCACACCAGGCGCTCTCCGTATCTTCTCTCTTTGTTGTTCTCTGCGGGACTCATCACGATCTGCTATCTTCCTGTTTCTCTCCATTTATTTACTTCTGCTCCGTCTGCCCCACGAGGATACAAGCTCCATGAGCATCAGATCATTATCTTTGTTGTTCTTGCTCTATCTCTATGCTTGGCCTGCGGTAAGGGCTCTAGAATAGTCAGTGAATGCATTCGAGCCTATAAGTAGGCTCATCAGGGTGGCTCCCCAGCCTGCTGATTGACTGGGGGAGTCCACCTGGGAGCCTGGAAACCGTCAGGAGCCTGCTTCGCCGGAGAAAGCAAATGGCCTACAAGTTTAGAGGCCTGAGTTCTTGTTTCTCTTTTTCCTGTTGCCATTTGCCTGTCTCTCATTGTCTCTGCTTCCTCATCTGTCCCCTGAGGTCGTTGGACTAGGTGACCTCTGAGGTCACATTCTAGTAGTTTCTGCCACTCCAGCACACCACTCTGCAGGCACACAGTCTGAGGCCGGCCTCCCTGAGGAGCAGAGGTCTTAGGGTAGCCGCAGCCCCAACACCCCACTTTCCGCGGTAATTCTGACAACCTTTCCACCAGTTCCTGATGTTGGAGGAAATGCCTGACTGTTTGGGGGCCTTAAATGGAGAATGAAACAGAAAACAATACTTCTGGAGGCAAAAGTTTGCACTGGGAGGGGTAGAGGCCCCAGACAGAGCTGGGGTTTGCATCTCGGCTCCTTGCCTACCAGCTGGGTGACCCTGAACCTTTGTCCTGACCTGCAGTTTTGGCCAAGAGAGATGCTTACACCCTGCTTGCGATGTGCAGGGAGGATTACATGCACTAACAGATGTGAAACCGAAGAGAGGTCAGCTCCTTTCCCATTAGCTTAGAAAGCTTGAGCGTGTTTACAGGAATGGCAAGGTTACGGATACCAGCCTGTGGCTTGATCTCACAGAGGCCAGTAGGAGCTGCAGGCAAAAGTGTGAGATGGCTTAGCTTGGTAAGGGAAAACAAAACAACAACAACAACAACAGAACCCAAAAGCAAAAACAAAAAAACAAACCCAAAAACCAAAAACACCACCCCCCAAACAAAACCACCCTCATTTGTGAGAAAAGCAAAACAGCCTGTTTATTTATTTTGCACTAGAAGCTTCTGGTGCATAAGAGATGGATTTGCAGAGCTGGAAAGGAGAGAAGTGTTTCTCGCTCTTTCCTGGGCAAACCACATTTGCGTTCCTAGAGAGTGTGGATTTCAGGGCTCCAAGAAACGGAGCTGCTTGGTGGGTTGGCTTACCTCAGCCCAGACACAAACCATGTGCAGTTCTGTTTGTGTGCAGAGGTAGAGAGCTGCTGTTTGGAGGACTTCTGTACCTGCCAGAGACTGGGCTCCTTATTCTACATACCGAGCAGACAGGATAGGTTGGCTCACTCAGGACCTATCTTTCTCCCCTCCTTTCCTCTTTTGTGGAGTTTGGAAACCTAAAACTTGACTTCCCAGCACCCTACAGAAGGTCACATGACCTAGTGCTGGCCAATAACACATAAGTGCAAATTTGTTGGCAGGGACATCTCTTCCTAATTAAGAAGACAAATTTCGCAAAGAGAAAGCCCATCATCTCCTTCTCACCTCTTTGTTCCTCTTGCTCAACTGTGGATGTGATGATTGAAGGCGTAGCAGCCATCTTGCAACCTTCAGGCAAAGTGTGAGGATGAAAGCCGCTAGGTTGAGTCTAGCTCTTTGTAATAACGTACTGTCTCTCACTGGAGGCACCATCCGTTTTGGAGGACTCACCCTTATTGAAGTCCCGGTAGGAAAGATAAAATGCTGTTCACTGTAGTACAACTTGTTTGTAAAGCACTTCCAGATTCCCAAGATATTACCATGGGAAAGGAAATAAAAAGAAGGTCTTAAAATTGATGAGATTTGAACACGGTCTGAGCCCTGGCATGTCTTCTCTAGACTTACATGAGAACATGTTTTTAAAAAAAATTATGTTTGATTAACTGGTTAATTAATTATTTTTACTTATTTATTTGATAGAGAGTGAGCTAGAGAGCACAAGAGCACAAACAGGGGGAGCGACAAGCAGAGGGAGAAGCAGGTTTCCCACCGAGCAGGGGGTCCGTGATGCGGGACTGGATCCCAGGACCCTGGGGTCATGACCTGAACCGAAGGCAGACACTGAACCGACTGAGCCACCTGGGTGGCTGTCAGGCTTTCTGTTCATTTCTTCAAAACATATTCCTGTTGACTCCTGACAATCGCCTCTTGAGATGGGCATTAACGCCCTTATTTTACTAATGAGGAACCTGACACACAGAAGGACATGGACTGTAGGTCTTATAATTGCGTACATTGGAAGTGAGAGCTGAGCCTACTCAGGGGCCTCCAAGTGTACTAAACATGTACCTGACCTGCTCTGTTGGTTTTCCTGCCGTAGACGTGGCCTTCACAGTGTAGCTAGAGGGATGGTGGGCAGCTCTGCAGTCACACCCTTGACTCCTTCCCTTGTCCTGCAGGCCACTGCCCTGTCACTCACGGGGACACACAATTCGTCCCTATGAGTTGGGAGCTCAGTGGCCTTCTGTCACAGGTATCTCAGTCACGGGGGCAATTTATTTTGATGTGGGAAACAAAGGCAGAAGAAAAATTATTAAATTTCCTTGCTACCTACAGCCCACTGACAAGTCCTTGAAACAGGCAGAGTGACATTCCTGTAGGGACTCAACTGCCCCGATGTCGACACTTTGCTAAGGGCAAAAGATAATCCTAGCCCAACAATGCCCCCCCCTCAGCCCCATCCTGTAAGTCCACTTTAACACATAAAAATTCCTTTAGAAATTTCTTTTATCTCTAAACCCCCCAAGATACATGTTGGTAAACATCCCCCAGGCATATGGCCCACTGATATGCATCTGAAGGGTCTCATGACTAAGGTTTTATTAGACAGTAACAAATGACCTTTTCCCAACAACAGTCAGCCCCCTTAAGGTCCTGGAAACTTTGCTTTCAAAATTCTTTAGAGACTTATGCTCTCCCTAACCCCTTCCTAACTTGGAAGTATATACTGGGCCACTCCTCATGACCCCAGTGGAGCTCTTCCTGCACAAGGGTCCTGACCTCAAGCTTTTTTTTTTTTTTTAATGTTTATTTATTTGACAGACAGTGAGAGAGGGAACACAAGCAGGGGCGAATCGAGAGGGAGAAGCAGGCTCCCCGCTGAGCAGGGAGCCCGATGCGGGGCTTGATCCCAGTACCCTGGGATCATGACCTGAGCTGAAGGCAGAGGCTTAACCACTGAGCCACCCAGGCACCCCCTGACCTCAAGCTTTAATAAAACCACCTTTTGTACCAAAGACATCTCAAGAACTCTTTCTTGGCCTTGGGCTTCGAACCCTAATATTCTTCCTGACATCAGTTTTTTTGTCCAGTTTCTCCTTGCCTTCGCTCTGTGCCCTTCCCCATCCCCTCTGCAACAAGAGTATAGTACTGGAGAAAGCAAGATGTCTCTGTGCGAGAACTACGGATTCCCACTCTTCTGGGCTCACTGCTGGTGTTCGGTTTGCCCACGGGCTTCTGGGGTGTGGGACCCACAGGGCTGCAGGTGGTGGAACAAGACTTTGGCAGAGGAGGACTTTCCGGTCAAGAGCCTCTTGCGAATTAGCTTTCCTTTGCCTCAGAAGCTGGCCTTGGAGAACAGCCTCCTGGAGACCAAGGATCAGGGGAGTGGGGAGGGCTTAGGGCTCTCCTCCAGATGGCACAGAGAGTGTTTGTGCCTTTAGCTTAAGGAAGCGTTCCCTCCTAACTCCGATTTGTCCTTTCCGAAGCAGAAAAGAGAAGCAATGGTTAAGAGGCGGTTAGCATGAAGTAAGAAAGGCCTGGCTTCTGCAGATGTCCATTCCCTGCTGGGGGTGGCGGGTGGGGTTGTGGAAAGGAATAGAGAGCAGTAGGGGCAGATGAAATAGGATATGGGTCAGACAAATACATTAGAACATTAATTTTTAGTGTGTGGTTTAAGGAATCACTTGAAGTGCTTAAGAAGCACAGTGGGCAGAGAACTGCTCGTTTGGGAGTCACTCATGGTCAAGCATGCAGAAGGCAGGGCCAGTGGGCACAGCAGCCATCAGGGGCAGAGAGGAGACACAGCGGCTGTGCCCCCCTGTGGGGCCCTTCCTGCTGGCTTTCTCTGCTTTCTGGCAGAGCTGGGGAATGGGGGTGGGGTGGGGTGAGGCCTTGTGCCATCTCCTCTGGCTTCCAGCAGAAGTAGCAGAGAAGTGGAAAACTCCTAGGGGGCTTTTCTTCTCCGACATGAGGGAAACACACGCACAGGATCTTTTCCGGAGAAAACCCGTTGGGAGCCACCCTCCCCTCCCCCAACCCCAAAAGCCTAGGGGCTGGAGAACTGACCTTGAAAACCCTGGTTTCTACACGGCCCAACTTTAGTCCAACCCCATCCTGGCCTGGCACCCCAAACCACACAGCTCCCATAAGAGCGATGAGTAAGGGCCTGTGTACCTCACAGGAAGTCTTAGATTGCAAACATCTGTCCAGACTGCTGACTTGGTGTAAATGGATCCAATCGCTAAGTCTGTGTTGGCGGGGCGGGCTTTCCTATCGTGAAGCCATGAGGACCTAGCCATTTGAGCCTGTGCCAGGCTGCAGGGAGCCTCTGGCTTCAGATGGATTCCGGCTGCAAGAGCTCCTTTTGTAAATCAGCCTTATGGCAATTCTTTGCCTTTCTTCTTTCTGCAAGTGAAATACCAGGGCGTGTTCTTTTGGACCCCCTGTGGAGCTGGTGGCTTTTTCCCTCTTACTCATCTGCAGGGCTCCTTCTTGCTGTTTTCAGTATCCCCACCACACTGTTCTGAGCTTCCCAATGCACCAGATTTGTTGAGGGCAGGCTGGCGCATTTTTAAAAAATTAAACTTTTTATTTTGAGCTCACCGGAGGTGCACACACAGTTGTAAGGATACACACACAAGATTCCATACAATAGTGCACCCAGAATGTTGACATTGACATGTGAAAATATAGAACATTTCCACTGCAAGAAATCTTGGATGTTATTATTTTATAGCGACACCCACAACGCTCCTTCCTGTCACCCCCCCCATCACCCTTGTCCCTCCTATCACCGCCCCCCTTACCCTTGGCAACCACAAACTGTTCTTCATCTCTCTAATTCTGTCATTTCAAGAAAGCTATATAAATGGACTCACACAGTATGTAAACTTCCGGGGTTGGGTTTTTTGTTTTTGTTTTTGTTTTGTTCTGACTTGGCAGAGTTCTGTGGAGTTATGTTGTATGTATCCAAGTTGTATGTGTCAAGACTTTTGTCTTACTGCTGGGCAGAATACATGGTGTGGATGTGTTACAGTTTTTACTCTCTGGGTGACACCTGGGTCACTTCCAGTCTTTGGGTATTGTCAATAATGTTGTTATGAACAGTTGTGTACAGGCTTTTGTATGAACATAAATTTTCACATCTCTGGGATAAATGCCCAGGAGTGCAAACACTGGGTCACATGGTAGTTGCATGCTTAGTGTTTTTTTTTTTAAAGATTTTATTTATTTATTTGACAGACAGAGATCACAAGCAGGCAGAGAGGCAGGAAGAGAGGAGGAGGAAGCAGGCTCCCCGCTGAGCAGAGAGCCCGATGTGGGGCTCGATCCCAGGACCCTGGGATCATGACCTGAGCCGAAGGCAGAGGCTTTAACCCACTGAGCCATCCAGGCACCCCAGTGTTGTTTTTTTTTTTTTTTTTAAGATTTTATTTATTTATTTGGCAGAGAGGCAGGCAGAGAGAGAGGAGGAAGCAGGCTCCCTGCTGAGCAGAGAGCCCGATGCAGGGCTCGATCCCAGGACCCTGGGATCATGACCTGAGCCAAAGGCAGAGGCTTAACCCACTGAGTCACCCTGGTGCCCCTACATGCCAAAGGCAGAGGCTTAACCCACTGAGTCACCCTGGTGCCCCTACATGCATGCATGCTTAGTGTTTTTAAGAAAAACCTGCCAAACTGTTTTCCAGAGTGGATGTACCATTTCACATGGGCACTAACAACGTGTGAGTGGTCATCTTGAATCCTGGCCTGCACCAGATGTGACCATGACTTTGTATCGTAGTCATTCCTATAAGTGCGTATGATATCTGAACGGGATTTCAATGTGCATTTCCCTCCTGGGTAGAGGTGCTGCCTGCTTTCTTCATGTGCTTATTTGCCATCCGTATATCCTCTTTGCTGGAAGGTTTGTTTGCAACTTTTGCCTATCTTTCTAAGAGGGCTGTTCAGTTTTTACTGTTGAGTTTTGAGAGTTCTTATATATTCTAGATGCTAGCTCTTTGTTGGATATGCGGTTTGCAAATATTTCCTCCGTTTTGTGAGCTGTTTTTTCCCATCCTCTTAACAGCATCTTTTGTGGAACAAAAGTTTTAAATCTTGATGAGTGCAGTTGGTCAGTTTTCCTTTTATGGATCATGTCTTTGATGTCAAGTCTAAGTTCTCTTTCCCTAACTCTGGATCCCAAAGATTTTCTCTTGTGCTTTTTTCCTGAAAGGTTTATAGTTTTACATTTAAGTCTGTAGTACATTTTGAGTTAATTTTTGTATGCTATGTAGGACTTAGGGCAAGGCACTTTTATTTTTACCCTGTAAATTTCCGGTTTCTCCAGGACCATGTGAAGAAGGCTGTCTTTCCTCCATTGAACTGCTTCTGTGCATTTTTCAAAAATCACTGGGACTTCTTTGTGCTGGTCTGTTTCTGTGTTCTCTCTTCTGTTCCAGTGATCCATGTGTCTATCTCTCCACCAAAACCACACAGTCTTGATTACTCTGGCTATTTACTATGATATAATGTCTTGAAATTGAGTAAACTGATTCCTTCCACTTTATTCTTCCATTTCAAACATTGTTTAGCTATTCTAGACTCTTCCCCCTTCTGTATGTATTTTAAAATACTCTTGTCTACGTCTATAAAAATCTTGTTGGAATTTTGGTTGTAATTGTTTTATTTATTTATTTTTTAAATGTAAAAATTTTTTATATTAACATATAATGTATTATTTGCCCCAGGAGTACAGGTCTGTGAATCATCAGGCTTGCACATTTCTCAGCACTCACCGTAGCACATACCCTCCCCAATGCCCATAGCCTAGCCACCCCATCCCTACACTCCCACCCTCCAGCAACCCTCAGTTTGTTTCATGAGATTAAGAATCTCTTACACTTTCTCTCCCTCCCGATCCCATCTTGTTTCATTTTTCCTCTCCCTACCCCTCCATGACCCCCTGCCCTTCCTCTCAAATTCCTCATATCAGAGAGCTCATATGATAATTGTCTTTCTCTGATTGACTTATTTCGCTTAGCTTAATACCCTCTAGTTCCATCCATGTCATTGCAAATGGCAAGATTTCAGTTTTTCTGATGGCTGCATAGTATTCCATTGTATATATATACCACATCTTCTTTATCCATTCATTTGCTGATGGACATCTGGGCTCTTTCCATAGTTTGGCTATTGTGGACATTGCTGCTATAAACATTTGGGTGCATGTACCCCTTCAGATCACTACATTGGTATCTCTAGGATAAATACCCAGTAGTGCAATTGCTGGGTCGTAGGGTAGCTCTATTGTCAACTTTTTGAGGAACCTCCACGCTGTTTTCCAGAGTGGCTGCACCAGCTTGCATTCCCACCAACAGCGTAGGATGGTTCCCTTTTCTCCACATCCTCACCAACAAGTCATTTCCTGACTTGCAAATTTTAGCCATTCTGACTGGTGTGAGGTGGTATCTCACTGTGGTTTTGATTTGTATTTCCCTGATGCCGAGTGATGTTAAGCACTTTTTCATGTGACTCTTGGCCATATGGATATCTTCTTGGCAGAAATGTCTGTTCATGTCTTCTGCCCATTTCTTGATTCAATTATTTGTTCTTTGGGTGTTGAGTTTGATAAGTTCTTTATAGATTTTGGTTACTAGCCCTTTATCTGATACGTCATTTGCGAATTATCTTCTCCCATTCTGTCGGTTGTCTTTTGGTTTTGTTGACTGTTTCCTTTGCTGTGCAAAAGCTTTTGATCTTGAAGTCCCAATAATTCATTTTTGCCCTTGCTTCCCTTGCCTTTGGTGATATTTCTAGGAAGAAGTTGCTGTGGCTGAGGTCGAAGAGGTTGCTGTATGTGTTGTCCTCAAGGATTTTGATGGATTTCTGTGTCATGTTGTGGTCTTTCATCTATTTTGAGTCTATTTTTGTGTGTGGTGTAAAGAAATGGTCCAGTTTCATTCTTCTGCATGTGGCTGTCCAGTTTTCCCAACACTATTTGTTGAAGAGACTGTCTTTTTTCCATTGGACATTCTTTCCTGCTTTGTCAAAGATTAGTTGACCATAGGGTTGAGGGTCCATTTCTGGGCTCTCTATTATGTTCCATTGATCTCTGTGTCTGTTTTTGTGCTAGTACCATACTGTCTTGATGATTATAGCTTTGCAATAGAACTTGAAGTCTGGAATTGTGATGCTGCCAACTTTGGTTTTCTTTTTCAACATTCCTCTGGCTCTTTGGGGTCTTTCCTGGTTCCATACAAATGTAGGATTATTTGTTCCATTTCTGTGAAAAAAATTTGATGGTATTTTGATAGAGATTGCATTAAATGTGTAGATTGCTTTAGGTAGCATAGACATTTTCACAATATTTGTTCTTCCAATCCATGAGCATGGAACATTTTTCCATTTCTTTGTGTCTTCCTCAATTTCTTTCATGAGTACTTAATAGTTTTCTGAGTACAGATTCTTTGCCTCTTTGGTTAGGTTTATTCCTAGATAATCTTATTTTGGGTTTTGGGTGCAATTGTAAATGGGATTGACTCCTTAATTTCTCTTTCTTTTGCCTTGTTGTTGGTGTATAGAAATGCAACTGATTTCTGTTCATTGATTTTATATCCTGACACTTTACTGAATTCCTGTACAAGTTCCAGCAGTTTTGCAATGGAGTCTTTTGGGTTTTCCATATAAAGTATCATATCATCTGCAAAGAGTGAGAGTTTGACTTCTTCTTTGCCGATTCAGATGCCTTCTATTTCTTTTTGTTGTGTGATTGCTGAGGCTAGGACTTCTAGTACTTTGTTGAATAGCAGTGGTGATAATGGACATCCCTAGGTGTCCTGACCTTAGGGAAAAAGCTCAGTTTTTTCCCATTCAGAATGATATTCGCTGTGGGTTTTCACAGTTGGCTTTGATGATTTTGAGGTGTGTACCCTCTATCTGTACACTGTGAAGAGTTTTGACCAAGAAAGGATCTGTACTTTGTCAAATGCTTTTTCAGCATCTATTGAGAGTATCATATGGTTCTTATTCTTTCTTTTATTAATGTATTGTATCACATTGATTTGTGGATGTTGAACCACCCTTGCAGCCCAGGAATTAATCCCACTTGGTTGTGGTGAATAATACTTTTAATGTACTGTTGGATCCTATTGGCTAGTATTTTGGTGAGAATTTTTGCATCTGTGGTCATCAAGGATATTGGTCTGTAATTTTCCTATTTGATGGAGTCTTTATCTGGTTTTGGAATCGAGGTAGTGCTGGCCTCATAAAATGAGTTTGGAAGTTTTCCTTCCACTTCTATTTTTTGGGACACTTTCACAAGAATAAATACTAATTATTCCTTAAATATTTGGTAGAATTCCCCTGGAAAACTGTCTGGCCCTGGACTCTTGTTTCTTGGAAGATTTTTGATGACTGCTTCAAACTCCTTACTGGTTATGGGTCTGTTCAGGTTTTCCATTTCTTCCTGGGTCAGTTTTGGTAGTTTATATGTCTCTAGGAATTAATCTATTTCTTCCAGATTGTCAAATTTGCTGGTGTATAAATGCCATAATATGTTATTAAAATTGTTTGTGTTTCTTTGGTGTTCATTGTGATCTCTCCTCTTTCACTCATGATTTTATTAATTTGGGTCCTTTCTCTTTTCTTTTTGATAAGTCTGGCCAGGGGTTTATCAATCTTATTAATTCTTTCAAAGAACCAGCTCCTAGTTTTGTTGATCTATCCTACTGTTCTTTTGGTTTCTATTTCATTGATTTCTGCTCTGATCTCTATTATTTCTCTTCTCCTGCTGAGTTTAGACTTTCTTTGCTGTTCTTTACCAGCTCCTTTAGGTGTAGGGTTAGGTTGTGTACTTGAGACCTTTCTTGTTTCTTGAGAAAGGCTGGTATTGCTATATAGTTTCTTCTCAGGACCACCTTTGCTGTGTCCCAAAGATTTCGAGCAGTTGTATTTTTATTGTCATTTGTTTCCATGAATTTTTAAAAATCTTCTTTAATTTTCTGGTTGACCCACTCATCCTTCAGTAGGATGCTCTTTAGCCTCTATGTATTTGAGTTCTTTCCAACTTTCTTCTTGTGATTAAGTTCTACTTTCAAAGCATTGTGGTCTGAAAATATGCAGGGAATGATCCCAGTCTTTTGGTACTGCTTGAGACCTGATTTGTGACCCAGGATTTAATCTATTCTGGAGAATGTTACATGTGTACTGGAGAAGAATGTGTGTTCTGTTGCTTTGGGATGGAATGTTCTAAATATATCTGTGATGTCCCTCTGGTCCAGTGTGTCATTTAAAGCCTTTATTTCCTTGTTGATCTTTTGCTTAGATGATCTGTCCATTTCAGTGAGGGGGGTGTTAAAGTGCCCTCCTATTATTGTATTATTGTGGATGTGTTTCTTTGATTTTGTTATTAGTTGGTTTATATAGTTGGCTGCTCCCATGTTAGGGGCATAGATATTTAAAATTGTTTGATCTTCTTGTTGGACAGACCCTTTAAATATGATATAGTGTCCTTCCTCATCTCTTATTATAGTCTTTGGCTTAAAATCCAATTTATCTGATATAAGGATTGCTATCCCAGCTTTCTTTTGATGTCCATTAGCATGGTAAATTGTTTTACATCCCCTCATTTTAAATCTGGAGGTGTCTTTGGGTCTAAAATGAGTTTCTTGCAGATAGCATATTGATGGGTCTTGTGTGTGTGTGTGTTTAATCCAATCTGATACCCTGTGTCTTTTGATTGGGGCATTTAGCCCATTTACATTCAGGATAACTATCGAAAGATACGAATTTAGTGCCATTGTATTGCTTGTAAGGTGACTGTTACTGTATATTGTCTTTGTTCCTTTCTGGTCCGTTACTTTTAGGTTCTCTCTTGGCTTAGACAACCCCTTCCAATATTTCCTGTAGGGCTGGTTTGGTGTTTGCAAATTGTTCTAGTTTTTGTTTGTCCTGGAAGGTTTTTTATTTCTTCTTATATTTTCAATGACAGCCTAGCTGGATATAGTATTCTTAGCTGCATTTTCTTCTCAGTTAGTACTCTGAATATATCATGCCAGTCATTTCTGGCCTGCTGGGTCTCTGTGGATAGGTCTGCTGACAATCTAATGTTTGTACTGTTGTAGGTTACAGACCTCTTGTCCTGAGCTGCTTTCAGAAGTTTCTCTTTGTCAGTAAGATTTGCAAGTTTTACTATTAGATGACAGGGTGTTGACCTATTTTTATTGATTTTGAGGAGGGTTCTCTGTGCCTCCTGGATTTTGATGCTTGTTTCCTTTGCCAAATTAGGGAAATTCTCTGATATAATTTGCTCCACTATACCTTCTGCCCCCTCTCTCTTTCTTCTTCTTCTTGTGGGATCCCAGTTATTCTAATATTGTTTCATGTTATGGTATGACTTATCTCTTGAATTCTCCCCTCATGGTCCAGTAGTTGTTTATCTTTCTTTTTCTCAGCTTCTTTATTCTCCATCATTTGATCTTCTATACCATTAATTCTCTCTTCTGCCTCATTTATCCTAGTAGTAAGAGCCTCCATTTTTTATTGCACCTCATTAATAGCTTTTTTTTTATTTTAGCTTGGTTAGATTTTAGTTCTCTTTTTTCTCCAGAAAGGGATTTTATTTCTCCAGAAAGGAATTCTCTAGTATCTTCCACACTTTTTTTTCAAGCCCAGCTAGCACCTTGATAATTGTCCTTCTGAACTCTAATTCTGACATCTTACTAATGTCCATATTTATTAGGTCCCAGCTGTTGGTACTACCTCTTGTTCTTTTTTTTTTTTTGAGGTGAGTTTTTCTGCCTTATCCTTTTATCCATATAAGAATAGATGAACGAGAGAACAAAACGCTAAAAGTGTAGCAAGGACACCAGAAAAATATACACTTACCACATCGGAAGAGACCCAAAACGGGGGGGGGGGGG
>RCUC01098638.1:0-91213 GCA_003697995.1 Taxidea taxus jeffersonii | reverse complement strand
AAAAAAAAAAAAAAAAAGCAATAGAGGTATGGTGAGAAAAAATGAATTGTCCAGAAAGAAGAGGAGAGCTACAAGTTTGAAAAGAAAAGGTAAATTTCCAAAATACAACTTTTGCTCCTCACTCAAAACTCTCTTCCATAAGTAACATAGTATGCACAGTGATATGCTTTTTAAGTGCACAAATGAAATCAAAGATGAGATATGGTATCTGAATCCCTTCTGTACATATTCTTGTGGCTACCTCCCTTACCTCCATGCAGTCTTTACTTAGATAATATCTTTTTTTGTGAGGTTTTCATGGTCCTTTATACAAAATAGGTAAACTAATGCATTCAACCTCCTGATTTCCTTTCCTTGCTTCATTTGGCTCCATAGCACATCTGTTTAACAAATGACATACTTAACTTTAATTTTGTTATATGCCCACATCCCCCTGCCCAACTAAAATATAAGTGTCTTGAACATGAATATGTGTCTCTTTTGTTCACTGCTAGATACACAGCCCCTATAACAACACGTGACATTTAGTAGACACTCAATAAATATTTGCTTAATGAGTGGTCAGTTGTTTTTGAGTTATTTGTATCTCTTAACATTTTTTTCTAAGAAATTTGTGATCTTTTTTTCTTACATTTTAAAAAATGAACTAAAATTCATATATAACCAGGGTGCCTCAGTGTTTCAATTGGTTAAATGTCAGACTCTTGATTTCTGCTCAGGTTGTGAGATCTTGGGGCTCTGTGCTCAGCTAGGCATCTGCTGGAGATTCTCTCTCTCCTTCTCCCTCTGCCCCTCCTCCCACTCATGATCACTCATTTGCCCTCTCTTTCATAAATAAACCTTTTTTTAAAAAGATTCTATTTATCTGAGTGAGAGAGAGAGAGAATGAGTGGGGGGCGGAGAACAGAGGGAGAGGGAGAAGCAGACTCCACACCCAGCAGGGAGCCTGATGTGGGGGCTCGATCCCAGGACCCAGAGATCATGACCCAAGGCAAAGGCAGATGCTTAACCCACTGAACCACCCAGGCGCCCCTCTCATAAATAAATCTTTAAAAATAAAATAAAATTTGTATGTAACCATAAAATTGGGAATAGAAGGACAATTGTAGTAAGAAAGATGAGAACTACCTTAAGTTATTGATCTTAGAGGATCTCCATCAATTTGTTTTGAAGGGAGAAATCTGTTTCAAATAGGTTAACTTTAATATAACGCTCAGGATTCTTGATTTTAGAAAAATGGATTTTTAAAGGATTTTTTTAAAAAATTCTTTAAATTTCTTATGAAGTGTGTTCTGCAAACAATGCATATAATGGCTTAGTTCAGTGGAGAGGAAGTGTGGATCTTGTGAATATCTTGCTTCTGTTTTTGGAAGCTTTTTATTCTCATTTAAATCGTTTGGATAATAGTCTCACAGTTGTTCCCTGCTGTCTGTTAGATTTAGAGCTTTTGGAGGAAGCCCAGAAAGAAATGAATGAGTAGGCAGAGTGCTAATTGATTATACATATAAGCAGAATATTGTTAATTTATTAATTTCTGGTTCATGCCAGTTTTTCAAGGGCTGGGGAGTAAAGGCATGCTGTGACCCAGATGGGTTGGTTAGGTAGGCAGAAGAGGCCCTATGCCTTCTCCTACTGTGTATTGCTCAACCTGAGTATTCACACAAACTTGACCATTAACTACAAAACCATAAGGCTGAATCAGAGAACGAGGGCAAATAAAGAGAAGGAGATTTAGTCTTTAGATACCTCTTAGGCATGTTTTCAATTTTGATATGTTCATGTGTTCATTCATTTATTCAATGAACATTTCTGGATTGCTTGCCCTGTATCAGGCACTATGTTCTGCCTCGGTAGTAGAGGAATTCATTCATTATTGGAAAAATTTGTTGTGA
Source organism: Taxidea taxus jeffersonii (assembly GCA_003697995.1). Classification (NCBI taxonomy): domain Eukaryota; kingdom Metazoa; phylum Chordata; class Mammalia; order Carnivora; family Mustelidae; genus Taxidea; species Taxidea taxus. Next base: position 89,321 of record RCUC01098638.1, on the reverse strand, counting down.
GCCCCTATTAGTGCCAGGCTTTGTTCCAAGCACTAATGATAGAGAAGTGAATACATCAAAGTCTCCACTTCTGCTGAGCTCACGTAATATGAACAGAGAATGACAATAAGCAGGCAAACTAAAATAAAAACACACAAATGCCATCAGATGCTGGTAAGTACTAAGGTGGAAAATAAAGTCAGGAAAGTGGAATTGAGTGAGGTTATGGAGATAAATCTGAGAGGAAACAAATGGTGATATCATTTTTAGGGGCGGTTTTGTACTGGAGAAAGACAGCTCTATTAATAAATGTGAGGGCCAGTTTGGATAGTAGTGAGATGGGGGCTGGGGTTAGGTATCATTGTAATTGCACCAGGCTGAGGTTGCAGTGACTGGGATGGGGGTGACTGTGAGATACAGAACAGTCTATATCAATATATAGATCTATATATGTGTGTGGATATATATGTATATTTACCTATATATCATATACATGTGTATATATATAGATTAATATAGAAGATAGATGATTGATGGGTAGATAAAAGATAGGTATAGAGAGAATAAGTATATAGAAAGGATATATAAGTTTTAAAAGTTAATTAGTTAAACCTCAGTCATTCTTTAAATCTTTATTGAGCAACTGCTTGATTTGGCCCCTGTGCTAGACACTCAGATGTGAGGTACATGCATGTAAACACACAGGATTTTATGTAGGAAGGTCTGTTGTATATGGAACAATGTGGACTGTGTCTGCCACAGAGAATATTTGGCAAATTCATGAACTGTGTCTGTCATGTTTTCTGTGTCTTCTCAAAAAAGATAATTACTTTTTAGAGTGTGTTAGTAAAGGAAAATGTATTTTCATTTTAGAGTCATGTTTGTATTACATAAGCAAGTTTTCTTTTCCTGGCAGGACACAAAACCTGGTCACCCCTACTTTTATTCATAAAGCCATCAGACTTTCTGTAAAGAAATTGCCTTGAGGGTGAAAAGTGCTAGCTTTATATGGCTCAAAAATTTACTGATTGTTTCCCATCCACACTACCCTGTCAACAATTTAGCCACCAAATCCATAAACACACACACACACACACACACACACACACACACACTAATTTTTTTTTTAAAAAGGATTCTTTAGTAGTGATGAGTTTCACTTCAAAATGCTTTCTGTTCCCATTAGATTGGATTACTGAGCCGAAGAGCAGAGAGTTTGTCCCCTTCTGACCAGGACATTGATGAGCCTCATAAATTAAAATTTATGTCTTCCCTTGTTACTGATGTGCCACCTGGATCTTTTGAATTATCACAGCCACTAAATGAATTTTATAGTCCATTGGGGGCTGTCCATGCTTGTTAAGGTGATATTTCCATCTCTAGCGTAGCATGGAATCTCATCTCCTTCTTGGTGAATAATCACAGTGCCCCATCAGCTATCTTTTGCTTCTTGCAGTGGTCTCTAAGTTTTGTATCCTCTACTTCTTAGAAGGCCAGTCAAAAGATGGAATTACAATCTAGCCCTGACAGCCCTGTTGAATATCTCTATTGTGTATCACCTTCAGACAACATGAGCCTCTGGTTTAGTGACATATATTCCCTAGATGAGTTTTATTTCCATTTGGCTTTTCCCTATTTCTATTCTTTTTTTTTTTTTTTTTACTATTTTCTATTATTTTCTATTTCTCTTTCATATCTTATTCTTTTAAAGTCACTTAGGTTCACTATTCTGGGAGATTTACCTACATCAACACATTTAATTCTTTCAAGATAGGTAGTTCTATTCCTAGATTATAGATGCAAGAAGGTCGCTCAAGGTCATGCAGTTAATAGGAGGAAAAACCAGAATTCAACTTATATTATAGGATTCCCAATGCCATGCTTTTCCATATCTGATACTCGTTCTTAGGAAAGCCCTCATTCCCCCCTCACTCTTCTAAACCTCCCTGTAGCAGCTCAGCATCTCACAGCAAACTCTCCTGGGAGAAGAGAACACACCACACTACTCACTTCAGTGTCTTTCCGGCAATTTTCTTCTAAGTCATGAAAGCAATATGAGAGATAAAGAACATAAAATTTTGACCTAGGAACTTTGGTTTTGAATATAAAGTTTTGAGTGTGTTTTGAGTGTAGTTCTGGCACTAACTAGGTGAGGCAAATTGCTCTCAAGAAAAATGATATAATACTTCGGGGCACCTGGGTGGCTCAGTGGGTTAAGCCTCTGCCTTCGGCTCAGGTCATGATCTCAGGGTCCTGGGATTGAGCCCTGCATCGGGCTCTCTGCTCAGTGGAGAGCCTGTTTCCCCCTCTCTCTGCCTACTCTTGATATTTCTCTCTGTGTCAAATAAATACATTTAAAAAAAAAGAAAAATGACATAATACTTAAAGTGTCTTGGAGTTGTGAGTGGACTGAAATGAGAATACTTAGAGATGTCCATGGTAGTCTGAATGACTAATCCAAAGGCATAAAATGGCTAAAGATCAATAGTTTGAAATCTCCTGGAAGTTTCTGCAAATCAAATCCTGGGAAATACCAGGGACCCTGTCTTTCCTAAGCCATGTTTATACAAACCACTCAATATATTGTTATAAAGTAGGCTTTCCCCCTAATGTAAACCAAAGTCAAGTTTTACTGTCTACAACCCAAGTAATCTTACTAATACAATACCCAACCTGCAATTCCCCATGAGTCTGATTCCCATGGTATCTCAATGAGACAAGATTCAATGTAGCTACTATTCTGAAGCCAAAATGGCTAAAGATCATAGGCAAGGTGTTGCTTGTGAAACTATATGGTGGTCTCATCTAGTTAGGTTCTGGAGATATCATATTCTGTCCTTCCTTTGTGGCTTGACATTTACTAGATTGGTCATAAAGCTGGCATAAAGCTCAGTAGAGGGAACCCTGGGGCCAGGATTAAATCAGACCAGGGGTAGATTCTGAGGGACAGCTCTATGTGATAAGCATCCCCTGAGCTTTGCTAGCTCCATGGGATGCCCACACTCAAGGAACTGAGAACAACAGTAAGTTCTAAGGTTAGTTGCTAACTGAAAGCCACTTTGATCCTCAGCAGTGCTGCCTTTGTTGAAAAGGAGAGACAGAGGTACATGTTCTAACTACTAGGTATCAGGCAAGTCTGGGTAGGCAGAAGTAAAGCATACCTCATCTTAATGCAACAGTTACTGTAGATTTTAACTAAAGTCTGTAAATATCGACCCTTAAAGAGCTTCAAGCTCTAGCAACTGAGTAAAATAGGGAAGAAAAAGGTAAACATTCTCTAAGAAATCTACCTTTTCTCTCCAGCACAATTTGCTTTCATGAGGAATTTTAAAAAATACTTACTATAAAAATTATTTTCTTAAGGTAAGCCTCAAATTTTGGATTGGTTTGGGTTTGTTGGTTTTCTTGTTTTGTTTTTTGAAAAAAAAAATGAAGGGGTGTGTGTGTGTATGTGTGTGTATATGTGTGTGATGGCTTTGTTTCTGGTTTGTAATTAAAGTAAAATTGAAATTCTGAATTTGGTTGGGAAATGACTGAAGACTATTTGATTTCCCAGCAATCGGTGTCACTATTAAACTGCTTTCTGAATGGATCTCTTTTTTATTATTTTATGTGGCATAAGCAGAATACTTGAGGCTATACCATATGTGAAGAAATGAATATTCCTTTCATTTACAGAGATATTTGGTCTTTTAAGAGTGCAATGATTTTTGGATAATACATAAAGTCAAGATCCAGATGGCTTGCCAATATTAAAGATCTATTTTAGGCATATAATTTTCAGGTCTTAACTCATGGCCCCTTAGCCAAATCCAAATGCAAGTTAATTGTTGTATTTTTTTCTAAATTCCCTCAAATAATTTCACTTGGACACAGCACTCTTTCCTGTTGCTGGGTTGTAGTTCTGTTACTGCTATTAAACATTTGCTAAGGCCTATCTGAAGGGTGAGTGAATGGATCCCAACCATTCCTCACTTACCTCATCAGTTATGTGAAGCTTAAATACTTCATACTTTGAAAAAAATAAATGAAAATTGTTTATGTCAATTAAAAGATGGCATAAAAGTCTAGCATTTCACAGTTTGCCTGAAGAAAAAAAAATACAGATATAAGAAGGAAGTTAAATGAAGAAAGGGGAAAATGAGTATTCCATTCAGGTCCATAGACTACATGGCTCTCATTTATGGCTGCACATTAGAGTCTCCTTTAATATTTTCAAAAAGTCCAATACCCTGGTCACCATATAGACCATTTAAATGAGAATCTCTACAGGTGGAGCCCGAGTATTGATATTTATTGACATTTATTGATTGATATTAAATATTGATATATTGATATTTGATATCAAATATTGATATTGATATTTAAGTAGCTTCTTAAGTAACTCTAGCCCATGATCAGAACTGAGTACACTCACAGAATTCCTATCTCAAGTGACTCAATCATTGGTATCACATCTGCCCCCCATTTTACATCCTTAGCTGTGGAGAAGATAATGCCTAAATTACACATGCAAACTGTGCAAGTAAGCCTAACCTAAAAACTCATCACCATGTGATAATATTAAGTTTCCTCCAAAATATTCTTACCTTCTTTTCATACATAAAATAATGAGGACTCTTAGGTTATTTCTATCCTGCATTTCCTTTCTTTCCTAAGGACGGATATAATTTCAGTTATTTTAAATCTTGTCATAACAGTTAATCCTACTTTTAGTTCTTTTGGATGACTGCACAGCCACCTGGAAAGAAAACAACATATTAATTGATGAGAAAAATCAGAGTTCAAAATGTCTCTTGAGTCAGGAGTTTCTGAGGATTTTTTTTTTAATTAAAAAAAATGTGTGTGTGTGTGTGTGTGTGTGTGTGTACATATATATTAAGATTTTATTTATTTACTTGACAGAGATCACAAGTAGGCAAAGAGGCAGTTAGGGGGATAGGGGGTGAAGCAGGCTCCCTGCCAAACAGAGAGCCCAATGCAGGGCTCAATCCCAGAACCCTGAGCTGAGCCGAAGGCAGAGGCTTTAACCCACTGAGCCACCCAGGTGTCCGCTTCTAAGGATTTTGAAAGAGGTCAAATGCATGTGAATTTTTCCGGTGGAATTAGGATTAGGGACATAGCCTATCAGTTCGCCATGTCCTAGTGGCAGCAATTTAGGTTTAATACTCTGTATCTTACCAATCAAGCTCTTCCTTATTATAATTCTCTGAAGTAGGACAGAAAGGGGATCATTTTACCCATTTTATTGATAAGGAAACTGAATCTTAAAGGTGGTTAATAGCTTTTCAAGTATAATTCTACTGCATTTTTATCTGCAACACAATGTTGCTATATATGAGATGCTTTCTTTCTTCATATTTATACTGGCATTTGTTTATATGTAGAAAAGCTACTGGTTTTTATACATTAACTTTTTAAAAGATTTTATTTATTTATTTGACTGACAGAGATCACAAATAGGTGAGGCAAGTGGAGGGTAGGAGAGCAGGCTTCCTGATGAACAGAGAGCCTGATGTGGGGCTCGATCCTAGGACCCTGAGACCATGACCTGAGCTGAAGGCAGAGGCTTTAACCCACTGAGCCACCCAGGCGCCCCTTTATACATTAATTTGCACAGACTCCTATCAAACTTCTCTTATTGGTTTAATGCTTTTGCAGTTTTTCACTGGTTTTATAGATATATAATATGGTCTATCTAAATAATGACAATGTTGCTTTTGCTTTACTATTGGTACATACATTATTTCTTTATCTTGTCTATTTATAGTGATCTCTAATTATACAACAGTGTTAAATATTTGTGATACTAAATATTCTTTTCTTGGTACTAACTTTAATAGGAATGCAATGCAATGTTTTACATCTAAATATGAAACTGGCTTTTATTTTGAGAGAAAGAAATTGTGTGTGTTTATTATATTTGAGCTTGTAAGATATATGCATGTATAAAATGCAATATTAGCAAGAATCCAACTCTTATAACTCAACAACTAAAATACAAACTACCCATTTACAAAAAAAAAAAAAAAATGGGTGAAGGACTTGAATAGACATTTCACCAAAGATACACAAATGGCTGGTAAGCAAATGAAAATATTCTCAATGTTATTAGGAAAATGCATGAGGGAAATGGAAATCAAAACCACAATGACATACTGCTCCATACCTATTGGAATAACTATTTTTTTAATGGAAAATAAGAAGTGTTGGTGAGGATATAGAGAAATTGGAGCTCTCATATATTGCTGGTAGAAATGTAAGGTGGTGCAGCACTATGGAAAACACTTTGGTGGCTCCTGAAAAAGTTAAATATAAAATTACTATAATCCCCAGCAAATTCTATTCTTAGGTATATACCTCAACCTGAAGTTGTTTTTAAGGACTATACTGCCCCCCTCCCTCCACTCTCGTGAATTCATATATGGAAGCCCTAACTCCTAACATAACTACATTGTAACTACATTGGGAGATAGGGACTTTATTTTTTTAAAAAAAATTTTAAAATATTTATTTATTTATTTGACAGACAGAGATCACAAGCAGGCAGAGAGGCAGGCAGAGAGAGAGGAGGAAGCAGGCTCCCCGCTGAGCAGAGAGCCCAATGTGGGGCTGGATCCCAGGACCCTGGGATCATGACCTGAGCCAAAGGCAGAGGCCTTAACCCACTGAGCCACCCAGGGGCCCCGAGATAGGGACTTTAAAGAGGTAATTCAAGTTAACTGAGGTCATAAAGGTATGGCCCTAATCCAAAATGACTGGTGTCCTTATAAGAAAAAAAAGATTACATGATTGCATGCTCACAGAGAAAAGGCCATGTGAGGACACAGAGAGAAGGCAGCCATTTGCAAATCAAAGAGAAAAACCTAAGGAAAAACCAGCCCTGCTGCAACCTTGATCCTGGTCTTCCAGCTTCCAGAACCATAAGGAAAAAAATTCCTGTCATTCTTGCCACCCAACCTATGGTATTTTTGTTATGGCAGTCTTAACAGATTAATACAGATATTCAAACAAAGACTTGTACATGATATTTACAGCAGAAGTACTCAAAATAGCCAAAATGTAGAAACAGTGCAAATGTTCAACAACTAATAAATGGATAAACAAAATGTTGTATCTCCATACAATAGAATATTATTCAGCCATAAAAAGGGACAAAATACTACATACTACAACACAGACAAACCATGAAAACATTACACTAAGTGAAAGAAGTCAATAGGAAGGGTCACTTCCTGCATGATTCCATTTATATACAAAATCCACAATAGGCAAATCCATAAAAATAGCAGATAAACAAAAACAAAAAGATCATGTATTTTATTCAGATTTATTCACCTAATGAGAAAGATGTGTGTTTTCTGAATATATGTTTAACATTTTTCAACATATTTTTATATGTGATCTCTTTAAAAGAAAAATATTTATGGGGCATCAGGGTGGCTCAAGTCAGTTAACTTCTGCCTTTGGCTCAGGTCATGATCCTGGGGTCCTGGGATGGAGCCCCATTTCTGGTTCCCTGTTCACTGGGGAGCCTGCTTCTCCCTCTGCCCCTCCCCTGCTTTTACTCTCTCTCAAAAATAAATTTAAAAAATCTTTTAAAAAAGTTTTATTTATTTCTTTATTTGAGAGAGAGAGCATGAGCAGGAGGAAGAGACAGCGGGAGAGGGAGTTGCAGACTCCCTGCTGAGCATGGATCATGATGTGGGGCTCAATCCCAGGACCCAGAGATCATTACCTGAGCACAAGGCAGATGCTTAACCAACTAAGCCCAGGCACCCCTACACTTGATATCTTAATACAGTGAACTGTATTAATAGATATACTCATTAGGACCTCTCTTGCAGTCCTGTTATGGACCCCAGTTCATGTTCTGCTGCATGCTGCTGATAATATTTTATTTAGTATTTTGCATCTGTATCTATAAAATATATCTAAGATTTATCTCTTTTGGTTTGGGACTGGTTTGACATGTCTTAAGATCAATGTTTTGCTAGCTTTGTAAACAGAACTTGAAAATGCCCACCTCATTTATGCTCAAAAGCAATTAAATAGTACCAGAAAGATTTTGCCCCAAGTGGCAAAGACTGTAAGTGGTTTGTTTGTTTTGTTTTGTTTGTTTTTGTTTTGGTAGTGGTGGGATGGTTCATGAGCAGAAGAGGGCAGTTTTGTTTTGTTTTTTAACAACTTCTCCATTTTTTAAAAAGTATTTTTATTTTAGAGGGAGAGGGAGAGAGAGAGAGAACCTGAGCAGAGGGAGGAAGAGAGTGAGAGGGAGAAAGATAATCTCAAGCAGACTCCCTGCTGAGTAGAGAGACCATAGGGATCACTCTCAAGACCCTGAGATCATGGGCAAAATTAAGAGTCCATTGCTCAACCTACTGAACCAGCTAGGAGTCCCCATTTTTTCCCTTTATAAGTGCACATCTTGCTACATTCTCCAGCTCTTCTGGGGCCCTTCAAAGAACAAAACAAAACAAAACAAAACTTAAGGTACTATTCAATGAATTATCACAGAACGTAACTTTGTAACCAGAATACAGATATCGAACAGAATTTTACCAACGTCCAGAAGCCCTTTGGTACCCACTGCAGTTGCTACCCCACCCTAGGAGTAACTTCTTTTCCCACCTCTGTCATCATACATTAGTTCTGCCTATTTTTGTTCTTCATATGAATGGTATTATACACTAAATACTTTTGCCTGAATTCTTTATCTTGGTATTGCCTGAATTCTTTCTCTTGACATTACGGTTGCGAGATTAATTCATATTACTGCATTGTTTATTTATTCTTGTTACTGTATAGTATTCCATTATGTGAATTGTGACCATAACCACAATATACTTTCATTCTTACATTGATAAACATCTTGGATAGTGTTCAGTTAGATGCATTATGAATATTTCTCTTCACACTCTAGCATATGTCTTTCTTTAAATCATGAGTGTATATCTATAGAATATATACCTAGAAATAGACTTGCTGAGTGGTGGAAAATGTGTACTCAGGTGTAGTGGACACAGCAAAACAGTCTTCCAAATGACTATACAAATTTATATTTCTGCCAGCAGTGTATGGGGATCCTAATTTGTCCAATTCCCTACAAACCCTTGGTAATTTCTATCTTTTTAATTTTAATCATTCTGTTATGAGGATATTGCTGTGTATTCTGGTTTTAATTTGCATTTTTGTTAAGACTAATGAAATTGAACACCTTTGATGTAATTATTGGCCATTTGGATAGACTTTTCTGTCAAATTTTATTAAATCATTCGGTCAAATCTATTGGATTGCCATTTTCTTTTTTTTTTTAGTTAATTATGTATTATGATTATAATCTCTGAACACTGTTATATATATATACTACAAGTATCTTCTCCCAGTTTCTTGGTTACTATTGTATCCTCTTTTTGATAGCACTGCATATATTTTTTTCTTTATGTTACCACTTTATTCTGGCTCAATTTTGCTTTGCACCCAAGTTTTGCAAATATCAGTATACATTTAAGAAAAAAGTCTCTTATGAGGCTTCTTGTGCATTATTCCATGAATAGTCCCCTGTTCTTATTTCCAGTTTTGAGTTTCTGTGGGTTTTCTCTCTTATTTTATTGGCTAGGTTCACTAGTATTGTATTGGGCTTTTTTTCTTTCCTTCTCAAACAAGTACATTTGGATGTATTTACTGGTTTTGTAGTTTTTAGTTTGTTAATTTTTATTTGGCTTTTGTATTCATTAATGCTTTTGCTTCTGTCAATTGTGTTTTGTTGCTCTAATTTCTTGAGTTGAATAATTAATAATAGTAATGTATTTTTGTTCTTTCTTTTTAAGAGATATAAGAATTCAATTATATAAATGTTCTTTTAGGCACAGCTTTCTTTATATCCCTTGGATATGTATCCCTTGGATAGGATACATAATGTTTTCACCATTATTATTTTATAAAGTAACTATATGTTTACAATAGTGACCAGAATAATTTAGGAAAGCAGAATCTTCAGCTCTGGTAAATTGTCTGAGAATATTTTTCTCTTCACATTCACCAAATTCTCTACCATTGTGACATGTTCATTCTGCTAGGTTCTGCCTTCTTGATCTGCCTTCATGCACAGGTTTCCAAACAGCTCGGCACATGTATAGCCCTCTGTGGTGGTTGAGCATTTACCCACCTACTTTTACCTGCTTCTTCATCTTTTTTTCCTGTCTGCTTTCCACCCTGAATTCCATCCTATCTGCCTCCTATAGAGATGGCCTATACCTATCCCCTCTTTTTGCTCTTGTCATCCCCAGGGAAAGAGGCTTCAGGATGCTCCTCTGGCCCATGTGTGAGGGATTCCAGTGAGAGATTGTTTTCAATTTATGCATTAGTGAAACATTCTTTTTAAGTTTTGATCCAAAATTGTTGGTATTTACTAGTTACACAGAAGATGGGGTTTCCTTCTCCACTTTTCAGTTGCCTGCTAGGTTTCTGTGGGCTCAACGGGGAGCATATAATGTTCTCTATCCTGCCATCTTCACCCAGACTTCTGCAAGTATTATTTTTACAGGTAAATTTTATAAATACTGTTTTTGTCAGAAAACACAACAGAATTATTTTAAGCGAGTGATTTTAAAAGATGCTTTCTGTCTCTTTCTATTATTATTATTAATGAGGGAATCTTTCTCTGTACCTCTTTGTAAAGCAAGGTAAAAACATTGAATATATGCTCTTATTGAATGCTTTCAGTGAGGTGACAAAATAAATTTTGATTATACAAATGCTCCCCGACAGCATCCAATCTAAGCAAACCCTGTATATTTAAATCTTCCCCAAATCACCTAATAGAAGCCTGGTTCCTGTAACAAGTCCTTTCTGACTGATACCTTCTTACTAAAACACTCCACAGTTCCTCATGGCTTTATTCTTTTGTTGTAATGAATTAGAAAACCTAATTTGTTTTTCTAGTATAGGTGTTTCTGGTGAGTTTTGGCAGTGGGATGTTGACAAGTAGTATATTTCTCTTTAATTCATAAATCTCTTCAGGACTATTTACTTGATATAAAATAAATTAATAGTAGCTAATATTGTTACATATTATACATAGTTAATAAGAGCTAATTATAATTATATATGACATTTATAGAACATTTACATATGTGTTTTAATCCTCAACTACTCCTTAAGGTAACCTTGTCTTTCATTTATAGGTACAAAAATTAAAGCTCAGCAATATTAATTGGAAGTTATAATATTAAATTGTTAGTCTATGGATCTTATACCCTAATACAGATACTTCTAAAATAGTTACTAATCATTTTAAGTAACCAAGGAGGAAACTGAGGTTCAGAAAACTCATGTGTATTTCCAGTGGTTGCATACTTAGCAAGGAGCAAAGCCAGGGCTCATCTCTAAACCTCATTGTTCCCCACCCCACAGCTGTATTGAGATACAAATGACATATAACATTGTATAAGTTTAGGGTGTACAAGTACAACCTGTTTATTTGATATAGCTGTATTTTGCAAAATGGCTAGCACCATAGCTTTAGTTAATACCTGCATCACATCACATAATTACTAGTTCTTATGGTGAGAACATTTAGGTTTTATTCTCTTAGTAACTTTCCAGTATTTAATACACTATTATTGACTGTAATTACTATGCTGTACATTAGATCCCCAGAATTTACTCATCTTCAAACAGGAAGTTTGTACTCTTTGACCAGTATCTCCCTTTCCCTCACCTCCTAGCACCTGGTAACCACCATTCTAGTCTCTGTTTCTATGAGTTCAGCTTTTTTTAGATTCCACATATGATTGATCTTCCTCTGTCTGACTTACTGCTTTTAGCCTAATGCCTTCAAGTTCCATCCATGTTGTTGTAAAAGGCAGGATGTTTTTGTTCTCATGGCCGAGAAAATATATATATTATATTTTCATAATTATAATATATATTAGAATATATAATTATATGTGTGTATTATATATAATTATATATTATAATATATAATATAATATTTATCAATATATGTATCTCAAATCTTCTTTATCTATTTATCCAGGGATTAACATTTAGGTTATTCCCATGACTTGGCTATCATGATAAATGCTACAATGAATATGGGAGTTCAGATATTTCTACAAGATCCTGTTTTCATTTTCTTTGGAGAAATATATACAGTAGTGGGGGTGCTATGTTATATAGTAGTCCCATTTTTAATTTTTTGAGGACCAACCATTCTATCTTAGATAGTGGCTGAACCAATTTACATAGTGCACAAGAGCTCCTACTGCACAGCCTCACAAACATCTTCTCTTTTGGTGATGGCCATTCTAGCAGATGTGAGGTGATATCCTATAGTGGTTTTGATTTGTATTTCTCTAATAATTAGTGATGTTGAGCCCATTTCATGTACCTGTTGACCATTTGAATGTCTTCTCTGGATACACATCACTGTTTTCAGTGGCATACTAATAGATGCTGAGAGGGGGAAAAGCATTTCAAGCAAAAAAAGAGAAAAGACTACATGGTGTTTTTGAGTATATAGGATACATTTATTGCTGATTGAGTATGGGATTAATCAAAGAGAAACTAGAGATGAGACTCGAGAAATGAGCAGAGTAGTGTGTGTATTGTGGAGGATGGGGCGATATTGGACTACATCTGAAATAAACTGAAAAGCTATTAAAAGACACAAAGAAAGATGGCATGTGAAATTGTGTATTTTTTTATTAACATACAATGTATTATTTGCCCCAGGGGTATAGGTCTGTGAATCATCAGGCTTACACATTTCACAGCACTCACCCTCCCCAATATCCATAACCCAGCCACCCTATCTCTCCCCCCACCACTCCCCAACAACCCTCAGTTTTTTTCCTGAGATTAAGAGTCCGTTATGGTTTGTGTCCCTGGTCCCATCTTGTTTCATTATTTTCCCTCCCTACCCCCAACAAACTCCTACCCTCCCTTTCAATTCGTCATATCAGAGAGATCATATGATAATTGTCTTTCTCTGACTGACTATTTTGCTTAGCATGATACCCTTTAGTTCCACCCATGTCATTGCAAATGGCAAGATTTTGAGGGTTTTTTGATGGCTGCATAGTATTCCTATATATATATAGTCATATATATCACATCTTCTTTATATACATAAATAAGAAGATGTCATTCTTCTTCTTCATATATATATACATATATATGTATATATATATATATATATATATATATATATATATATATATATCTCACATCTTCTTTATCCATTCATCTGTTGATGGATATCTAGGTTCTTTCCATACTTTGGCTATTGTGGACTTGCTGCTATAAATATTTGGGTGCATGTGCCCCTTCGGATCACTACATTTGTATCTTTAGGGTAAATACCCAGTAGTGTGATTGCTAGGTCATAGGGTAGCTTTATTTTCAATTTTTTGAGGAACTTCCATACTGTTTTCCAGAGTAGCAGCACCAATTGCATTTTAACCAATAGTGTAGGAGGGTTTCCCTTTCTCTGCATTCTCGGCAATATCTGTCATTTCATGACTTGTTACTTTTAGACATTCTGACTGGCATGAGGTGGTATCTCACTGTGGTTTTGATTTGTATTTTCCTGATGCCCAGTGATGTTGAGCACATTTTCATGTGTCTATTGGACATTTGAATGTCTTCTTTGCAGAAATGTCTATTCATATCTTCTGCCCATTTCTTGATTGGATTATTTGTTCTTTGGGTGTTGAGTTTGAAAAGTTCTTTATAGATTTTGGATACTAGCCCTTTATCTGATATGTCATTGGTGAATATCTTCTCCCATTCTGTCAGTTGTCTTTTGGTTTTGTTGACTGTTTCCTTTGCTGTGCAAAAGCTTTTGATCTTGATGAAGTCCCAATATTTCATTTTTGACCTTGCTTCCCTTGCCTTTAGTGATGTTCCTAGGAAGAAGTGGCAATGGCTGAGGTCGAAAAGGTTGCTGCCTGTGTTCTCCTCAAGGATTTTGTCTCACATTATGGTCTTTCATTCATTTTGAGTCTATTATTGTGTGTGGTGTAAAGAAATGATTCAGTCTCATTCTTCAGCATGAGGCTATCCAATTTTCCCAATACCATTGGTTGAAGAGGCTGTCTTTTTTCCATTGAACATTCTTTCGTCCTTTGTTAAAGATGAATTTACGATAGATTTGAGGGTCTATTTCTGGGCTCTCTATTCTGTTCCATTGATCTATGTGTCTGTTTTTGTGCCAGTACCATACTGTCTTGATGATGACAGCTTTGTAATAGAGCTTGAAGTCTGGAACTGTGGTGCCACCAACTTTGGTTTTCTTTTTCAATATTCCTCTGGCTATCCGGGGTCTTTTCTGTTTCCAAAAAAATTTTAGGATTATTTGTTCCATTTCTTTGAAAAAAAGTTGATGGTATTTTGATAGGAATTGCATTAAATGTGTAGATTGCTTTAGGTAGCATAGACATTTTCACAATATTTGTTCTTCCAGTCCATGAGCATGGAACATTTTTCTATTTCTTAGTGTCTTCCTCAATTTCTTTCATGAGTTCTTTATAGTTTTCTGAGTACAGGTTCTTTGTCTCTTTGGTTAGGCTTATTTCTAGGTATCTTATAGTTTGGGGTGCAATTGTAATGGGATCAACTCCTTAATTTCTCTTTCTTCTGTCTTGCTGTTGGTGTATAGAAATGCAACTGGTTTCTGTGCATTGATTTTATATTCTGACACTTTACTGAATTCCTGTATGAGTTTTAGCAGTTTTGGAGCGGAGTCTTTTGGGTTTTCCACATAAGGTATCATATCATCTGCAAAGAGTGACAGTTTGACTTTTTCTTCACTGATTTCGATGCCTTTAATTTCTTTTTGTTGTCTGATTGCTCAGGGTAGGGCTTTTAGTACTATGTTGAATAGCAGTGGTGATAGTGGACACCTGCCATGTTCCTGACCTTAGGGGAAAAGGTCTCAGTTCTTCCCCATTGAGAATGATACTCGCTGTGGATTTTTCATAGATGGCTTTGATGATATTGAGGTATGTATCCTCTATCCCTACACTGTGAAGAGTTTTGATCAAGAAAAGATGCTATACTTTGTCAAATGCTTTTTCATCATATCTTGAGAGTATCATATGGTTCTTGTTCTTTCTTTTATTAATATATTGTATCACATTGATTGATTTGTGGATGTTGAACAAACCTTGCAGCCCAGGAATAAATCCCACTTGGTCATGGTGAATAATCCTTTTTAAAGTACTGGGGCACCTGGGTGGCTCAGTGGGTGAAGCTTCTGCCCTCAGCTAAGGTAATAATCTCAGGTCCTGGGATCGAGCCCCACATTGGGCTCTCTGCTCAGCAGGGAGCCTGTTTTCCCCTCTCTCTCTGCCTGCCTCTCTGCCTACTTGTGATCTCTCTCTGTTAAATAAATAAATTAAACAAATCTTAAAAAAATAAAGTACTGCTGGATCCTATTGGCTAGTCTTTTGGTGAGAATTTTTGCACCCATGTTCATCAAGGATATTGGTCTGTCATTCTCCTTTTTGATGGGGTCTACATCTGGTTTTGGGATCAAGGTAATGTTGACCTCATAAAATGAGTCTGGCAGTTTTCCTTCCATTTCTGTCTTTTGGAACAGCTTTAGGAGAATAGGTATTAATTATTCTTTTTTTTTTAAAGATTTTATTTATTTGACAGATAGAGATCACAAGTAGGCAGAGAGGCAGGCAGAGAGAGAGAGGAGGAAGCAGGCTCCCAGCCCAGCAGAGAGCCCGATGCGAGGCTCGATCCCAGGACCCTGGGACCATGACCTGAGCTGAAGGCAGAGGCTTTAACCCACTGAGCCACCCAGGCACCCCAGGTATTAATTATTCTTAAAATGTTTGGTAGAATTCCCCTGGAAAGCCATCTGGCCCTGGTCTCTTGTTTGTTGGGAGAATTTTGATTGCTGCTTCAATTTCCTTCCTCATTATGGGTCTGTTCAGCTTTTCTATTTCTCCCTGATTCAGTTTTGGTAGTTTACACATCTCTAGGAATGCATCCATTTCCTCCAAATTTTCTAATTTGCTGACGTATAGTTGCTCATAATATGTTCTTATAATTGTTTGTGTTTCTTTGCTGTTGGCTGTGATATCTCCTCTTTCATTCATGATTTTATTAATTTGATTCCTTTCTTTTTTCTTTTTTGATAAGTCTGGCCAGGCATTTATCAATCTTATTAATTCTTTCAAAGAACCAGCTCCCAGTTCCATTGATCTGTTCTACTGTTCATTTTGTTTCTATTTCATTGATTTCTGCACTGATCTTTATTATTTCTTTTCTCCTACAGGGTTTCAGCTTTCTTTGCTGTTCTTTTTCCAGCTCCTTTAGGTGTAGGGTTATGTTGTGTATTTGATAACTTTTTTGTTTCTTGAGAAAGTCTTGATTGCTATATACTTTCCTCTCAGGACCACCTTTGCTGTGTTCCAAAGATTTTGAACAGTTGTGCTTTCATTTTCATTTGTTTCTATGAATTTTTTAAATTCTTCTTTAATTTCCTGGTTGACCTATTCACTCTTTAGTAGGATGCTCTTTAGCTTCTATGTATTTGAGTTCTTTCCAACTTTCCTCTTATGGTTGATTTCTAGTTTCAATTCATTGTGGTCTGAAAATACACAGGGAATAATCTCAGTCTTTTGGTACCAGTTGAGACCTGATTTATGGCCAGAATGTGATCTATTTTGAAGAATGTTCCAAGTGCACTAGAGATGAATATGTATTTTGTTGCTTTGTGATGGAATGTTCTGAATATATCTGTGATGTCTATCTGGTCCAGTGTGTCATTTAAAGCCTTTATTTCTTTGTTCATCCTTTGCTTGGATGATCTGTCCATTTCAGTGAGGGGGGTGTTAAAGTCCCATACTATTATTGTATTATTGTTGATATATTTCTTTGATTTTGTTATTAATTGGTTTATATAGTTGGCTGCTCCCATGTTAGGGGCATAGATATTTAAAGTTGTTAGATCTTCTTGTTGGACAGACCCATTAAGTATGATATAGTGTCCTTCCTCATCTCTTATTATAGTCTTTGGCTTAAACCTAATTTATCGGATATAAGGATGGCCCACCCCAGTTTTCTTTTGATGTTCGTTAGCATGGTAAATTGTTTTCCACCCTCTCTTTAAATCTGGAGTATCTTTGGGTCTAAAATGAGTTTCTTGCAGACAGCATATTGATGGTTCTTGTTTTTTATCCATTCTGATACCCTGTGTCTTTTGATTGGGGCATATAGGCCATTTACATTCAGGGTAACTATTGAAATATATAAATTTGGTGCCATTGCATTGCCTGAAATGTGACTGTTACTCTCTCTGTGTCTGTTCCTTTCTTTTCTATTCCTTTTAGGCTCTCTCTTTGCTTAGAGGACCCCTTTCAATATTTCCTGTAAGGCTGGTTGGTGTTTACAAATTCTTTTAGTTTTTATGTGTCCTGGAAACTTTTTATCTCTCCTAATTTCCAATGATAGCCTAGATGGATTTGGTATTCTTGGCTGCATATGTTTCTCGTTTAGTGCTCTGAATTTATCATGCCAGTCCTTTCTGTCCTGCCAGGTCTCTGTGGATAGGTCTGCTGCCAATCTAATATTTCTACTGTGTAAATTATAGACTTATTGTCCTGAGCTGCTTTCAGGGTTTTCTCTTTGTCACTGAGACTTGTAAGTTTTACTATTAGATGATGGAGCGTGGACCTATTTTTAATTGATTTTTGAGGGGACTTCTCTGTGTCTCCTGGATTTTGATGCTTATTTCAAGTTCTCTTCTATAATTTTCTCCAATATACCTTCTGCCCTTCTCTCTTTCTTCTTCTTCTGGGATCTCATTATTCTAATATTGTTTCCTCTTATGATATCACTTATCTCTTGACTTCTTCCCTAATGGTCCAATAGTTGTTTATCTCTCTTTTTCTCAGCTTCTTTATTCTCCATTATTTAGTCTTCTGTATCACTAATTCTCTCTTCTGCTTCATGTATCCTAGCAGTAAGAGCTTCCATTTTTTATTACACCTTACTAATAGTTTTTTTATTTCAACTTGATTAGCTTTTATTTCTTTTATTTCTCCAGAAATGGATTTTATTTCTGCAGAAAGGGATTCTCTAGTATCTTCCATGCTTTTTTTGAGCCCAGCTAGCACCTTGATAATCATTATTCTGAACTCTAGGTCTGTTCAGTGGTAGCCTAGCTGGATATAGTAATCCTGGCAATATGACCATCCTACTAATGTTCCCTTTGATTACATCCCTAGCCATTGGTACTGCCTCAAGCTCTTTTTTTGTTTGTTTGTTTGAGGTCAGTTTTTCTGTCTTGTCATTTTATCTAAATAAGAATAGATGAATGAGAGAATAAAATGCTAAAAGGGTGGCAAAGACCCCAGAAAAATATACACTAACCAAATATGAAGAGACCTAAAACCAGAGAGAGAAGAAAGGAGGGGGAAAATATATATATACATACATATTTTATTTATATACATATATATTTTCCCCCTCCTTTCTTTCATATTTATGAATATATATATTTCATATATATTTCATATATATATATATATATATATATGAATGCCTGGTATGACTGGTGACTACAGCAGAACCCCCACACTTGCTTTTGGGTGTGTTTTGTTCTGTTGGAAGATACCACCTCCCAAACTATTAAAGAAAAATGCATATATATACAAAATACAAAAATAAGAGTATACACAATGAAGGGATGGAATATGACTGTAACGATGAAAATTAAAAATGATTCTAAAAAAGGAATTGATTAGAATTTGGTTGAAAAAAAAAAAAAGAGGAAAGAATGTAATCAGGCTGGAGACTAGACCAAAGCCATGCACTAGATTTAGGACACATTTTGATCTGTTAGAAGAAACTGTGTCCCGAAATTTTAAAGAAAGAAAAACCTATATGTATAGAAAAAATAAAATTAAATACAATGAAGGGATACAATGTCTTTTTAAAAAGACTTTTAAAAAGGTATTGATAAGGTAAAATATTTTTAAAATATTAAAATAGGAAATATGAAAAATTTTAAAAATAGAATAAACAATTTTTAAAAATTTAACTTTGAACGACTAAAGAATCATGGGGAAAAGCCATTAATTCTATGTTCTGCATTCCTATAGCTCTGAAGTTCCAAAGTTCTCATTGATCGGTGAATTTGATCTTGGTTGGATGTTTTTGCTGACCTTCTGGGGGAGGGGCCTGTTGCTGTGATTCTCACATGTCTTTGCCTGAGTCAGAATTGTACTATACTTGCCAGGGGCCAGGCCAAGCAATCTGCTCAGGTTTGCTTTCGGGAGCTTTTGTTTCCTGAATGGTTTCCATAGATCTTTGGAGGATGGGAATGAAGATGGCAGCCTCCCAATTAATGGCCCTGTAGGAGCTGAGAGCTCAGGCCCCACTCCTCAGTGAGCCATCAGAGAAAAGAAATCAATCCCTCCCATCTCCCTGATCTCTGGCTGTGCTCCATGCTCACCCAACCTGTGACCGAGGATTTCTGTCTCTGGTGCATGGCCCCTTTTGGAGTCTCCAAACCCAGCAGATTCCTGCAGCTGTGCTCCCATGACACCCCTTCCAGAGGAGGTAGTAGGCTGTGTCCCTGGATCTGCCACTTGTGGGGTCCCTGCTTGAAGAGCAATGGCCCAACTGTGCCCTGGATCATGGTTTAAGTAACCCCAAGCTGAGAGTTCCTTCCTTGGCTCTGTCTCTTCAGCCAGCCTCCCCACTCCAATTCATGAGAGTTCTGCCACACTCAGACCCCTCTGCTCATTTTGTGACTCTGCAGGTCCTGAGAACACGGTGTCCCCACGAGGGCTCCATCTCCTGCTTAGCTTCTGGTACAAGGTCCCTTGGTGGAGCAGACTTCTAAAAGTTCCAATTTTGTGCTCTGCTGCTCTACCACTTGCCAGGAGCTTGCCCCTCCCCCACAGTCTATCTTCTGTCACTTCGGATTCACTTCTCCGCATGTCCTACCTTCTAGAAAGTGGTCGCTTTTCTGTTCCTAGAATTGCTGCTCTATTTCTCTTCAATCTCCTGTTGGGTTTGTAGGTGTTCAGAATGGTCTGATAACTATCTAGCTGAACTCCTGGAACCTGATGATATTTAGGTCTCCTAATCCTCTGCCATCTTGCTCCTCCCCTGAAATTGTGTATTTTTTAAATAGTGCTCTGACTGCAAAGTAGAGAATGTATTTGAGGAGAATAAGACCAGTGATAAAGAGACCAATCAGGAGAGTATTTAATGCTCCAAATATGACATTGCCTTGAATGACAGTGGTAACAGTGACAATGGAGAGAAATAGAAAGATTTGAGAAATTTGTGAATTAGATTCCATGTGATTCAGTTATTTATTGGATTGAGGGGGTGGCAGAGTGAATGGAGTCTAGAATAACAACTAAATATCAGGCTTGAGCAACTACTGGAATATAATAAGTAGAAGTAAATTTGTTTGGGGATAGAATTTATACTTTGACATGCTGATTTTCAGAAGTCTCTGTGTATAAGCACTTAATCATATAGTTGGATATTCATGTAGAAAGCTCAGGAGACAACTCGTATCTGTGTGTGTGTGTGTGTGTGTGTGTGTGTGTGTGTGTGTTTTCTGTATATATTTGACAATTTATGCCATGAGATTAGAAATAACTATCCTGTGAAGTTTCTAAGAGTGAGAATAATAGAAGAACCAGAACCACACTTTGAGAAATACCAATATTTATATGGTAAATACAGGAAGCAGACCATGCACAGGAGACTGACAAAGAGCATCCATAAAGGGTGATGCCATGGGAAACCAGGAAATAGGAGTAGTTCAAGCTAAGACATAGAACCAGATAAGAATGCAGAATGGCATTGGGCTTGGTAGAGAGACTCAAGGATGTGGGAAAATCTTCCCTTCCTGTTCTTTTAATTTTTTTTCCCATTGATACAAAGGGCATCTACAGATTTTTCTTGGATCTCCCTTTCATTTTATACTTTTTCATGTTTTTCTTTGTCATTTGACTTTGTCCCCAGTTCTGCCAGTGGGTACTGGCCTCATCCAACAAAACATACCCCATGGTTTTTGTGGTCATAAGATTATCCTGGAAAGGGGTATCCAGTATTTATTTTCTATCTTCAGTAGCTATTTCTGAAATATCTAATCCTCAGAGCAGTGCATCTATGGCCAAAAACATCTTTCTCTTGATGATATTGGTTAACTCACATAGCATTGCTTTCATGAGTTATTATGAGGAAAGTGTCTGGTTTCTATTCTTACTAAAGACACCTGTTCCTCAAGGAGTAAAGAGGAAGGACACAAGGAAATAAAGAGAAAAGAAAATTCTATATTGTCACTCTGAACATATATGGAGAGACTATAGAGGAAATGGACCTTGCGGTTAGATGTGGTTATTCATAGGGTGAGAGAGCTCACAGATGTTAACATACTCTCATCTAATTCCATTATATTTTCAGGCACCTGCTTCAAACTGCAATTTAAAAAAATAACACCTGTTATATATTAAGCTAAAGGAAGATATTTTTATTATTGTTATTGGTGGTGGTAGTAGTAGTAGTAGTAGTAGTAGTAGTAGTAGTAGTAGTGATAGTGGCAGTTGTAGTGATAATAATAGTTGTTGTCACATTGGAAGTTTTTTCTCCCAAAAGGTAGATTGAATCCAGTTCTATGTAATTTTCTAACTTCTAGCTTAATTCTATAAACATCCAGGTTTAACTGTTCTCTCTCCTTATCAATGTCCCACCCCACTTAATTTTTTTTTTGCTTCCTCTTGCCTATCATCCTTAGCTATTCTGATACTTTATATATATGAAGAAGGAGGAGGGGTGGATGGAATTGCTACTTTTCCTTTTCTGGGTCCTGATTATTTCTCATTTTATTTTTTCACTTCATTACCATGTTTTTCCTCCTACTACTCCATCTCACAAAAGAGAGAAAGTGAGAGAGAGAGAGAGAGAGAGAGCAAGAGCTTTTTAATATGTTAAAAAAAGAAAAACCTTTGAAATGATATAGTCTCTCTCACTTCACTCTCATTTTTAAAATTATAAGCTAAAATAAAATTTGGCATATTGATAAAAGCTTCCAAGGCTGCTGCCTGCTGTTTCCTGGTGATTAGGTATGAGAAGGTTGCCTTTCTCAGTTTAGATAAAAAATATGCAAATGATGATATTTAAACCAAAATGACAGTGTAGTTGAGGAGGGAGGGGCACATTTTCCCCCATTCTTCCTCACTCTTTCTCTTTTGTATGGCTATCTAGGGAAGAGTTTACGACTTCTTGGATGAGGAGTTGACAATTAAGGAAAAGTTCATACACAACTGCACAGCAGTTCTTCACCTTGGAAAGAAAACATTACTGACCTTGACTCATCTGTTCTAAAATGTTCCCTTTTTATTCAGATGATCTCTTAGGCTTCTAACTTTTCTGAATGGACAGGAATCTAACATACTTTTAGCACTTGTTATAGGTCACCATTTATGTTGAGTACTTAAATATAGCTTTTTCATTCAGCCCATACAATAATCTTCTAAAATAGGCATCCTTATCCTCATTTTCACACATGAAGAGACTAAAACATACTGATATGATATATCCAACATTAACATATCGAAGAATACTGACTAGTAAGTGAGAGATGAAGGATTGAGTCTGTTTGGCTTTAAGTTATGTACTATTGTCTTTTTTTCTTTTTTAAGATTTATTTACTTATTTATGAAAGAAAAAAAGAGAGAATATAAGCAGGGAGAGGAGCAGAGAAAGAGAGGGAGAGAATCTCAAACAGACTCCCTGTTGAGCATGGAGCCTGATGCAGGGTTCAGTCTCAGAACCCTGAGATCCTGACCTGAGATGAAAACAAGAGTTGGAAACTTAACTGACTGAGCCACTCAGGTGCCTCTGTACAATTTTCATTGTACGAGAAAAGAGATTTGCTCAAGGTGGAAACTGAAGAATGGTCAATATCTTTAACTTGTGTTAAAGTTAATGTGCATTAACTTGTATCTGAGCAAAGCTGAAGAATAAAAACAGATGTCATATCTATTTTAATGACTCCCAATCATCAACACGGATGCTATCCAGAGAAGATGCAAACATCTTGTACAGAGACTGGAGGTGATGTACAGAGAACTTCTAACTGGCATATGTGGAGACCCTGGGGCCACTCTCTAGAATCTGAATCTGAGCTTTGAATTTCTATCATGTACTCTGACATATTTATAGTCACAGTCAACTTAATTTGTCACCCAATAAACTGATGCAGTCATAAGTTTTAATATGTATACAGGCCAGAGATTGGGGTTTTCTGGTGTAAACAAGAATCTAGGAACTGTGACTTCACAAATATTGTGAATGTTTTGAAACTTAATGGGTAAAGGAGTAGAGTGCGAATGTAGTTTACTACACCTTGGCTGGATATGATGTGTGAATTTGCCTGCACGTAACTAGAAGTGTAGTTCTCTGTACAAAAAAGACTCAAAGAAGAACTGGAAAACTGGAACAGGTAAATTTTCCAAACAATAGCTGCACTTGGTGAGTGAAGGCTCTCAGACTGCTCAAATTCTAAATTTCCATTTTGAAGATGCATTTAATCTTAAAGTGACACTAACTGAGATTGCAAGGATAATTCAACCCTTAGGATACAAGCAATTTCCCTGTGAAATGCTGATGTCACATACAATCCCTGCTGGATCCAGAAGCAGGCAAGGAAATTCATTTTCTCACTGAAAAAAGCTAATACTAACCAACCGAAGATTAAATTTTCTCATAGTCCTGATATCACTTAAATATTATATATTTAATTAAAACTTTAGAGGAAGAGGGAGAAAGAAAGAACAAGGTATAGCCAAAGGATCTGGTGTCTGCACCTTTGGGCAAATGGCTGAATGACTGTAGTACTAATACTTATGATGTTTAAAGGGACACATGTCCTGTTCATATCTCATGGCCTCATTATTCAGCAGCTTCTAACAAAACTGTCTTTTCTGTTATTTCTTTTCTTACAAAAGTTCAGTCCTTCAAATGGAGGGAGGCAGCAGTCCATCTCTGTAGTTTAAAAGAAAATATTTGAGTAGAATTGGACATCTGTGTCTTTCATTTTATTATGTGGAAGAGACAAAACAAGGAGGAGACAGGAGGTATGGTTAGCTGGCACTTTGCCTGTTGTGAAGACCATGGGAACCCCAGCCGCTTCCTCTAGAGACAATGCATTGCTTTATTCTTTTATCAAAGAGAATTCATCATGTTGAAAGTCTAAACTCCTTTATGACAGAGAGAGACCTGATGGCGCTTTTGGTCTCTCATTGCTCACTACTGTTTGATGTATAAGCCTTTTGAGAAGTAGGTAGCATAAGACAAGGAACCTAATAAGATGACCACCCCTGCCCCCACCCATTTCCCTGCCTCCACCCACATGCTATGGGCAAAATGAGAATAAAATCTTGTCAGTTTGGAATATGATTCAGCAGGTTTTATATGAGAAAGAAAATGGAAGTGGTCATCAGATATGAAGTATAGTTTCATGTTATAGGCTTTGGATTCTCTGTGAGATGCAAATGAGATTCTTTACTAGACAAACTTGACCCAGAATCTGCTCAACATATTTCTAATGCTTGTACTTACACATGTAATCATTTTGGATTTGGAGGAACCAAGGAGCAACAAGATTATAAAGGTGCCATAGTACTCTTTTCCCTTACAATTCATTTAAGGTCAGAAAAACCACCAGATTCATCAGTAGTCATGTCTTTAACCCAAATTCGTGAGGATTTACCAGTCTTATGTCAATCAATATAAGTGTCCCTTCAACATATGTGCTGAAATTTACATGAAAAAATGGATCCCAGTTCCTTTTAGCATTAGTTATTTCTGCTCTCACACAAGCAAATAATTTTATTCTGACATTGACGGGTATATGACAATTCTGGCACTAAAGAGTCAGAGTTAGTGTGAAACTCCACAGGTTTAAGGATATGGTTCCCACCAGGACTTGCCCTTGCTTCAGATGCTAGCTGCATGTTGGGAATCTCCAGGCCACTGGCACTTCCAACTGAGTGTTTTCAAATTCAGGGGCTCTTATGACCCCCTTTGGTTCCATAATTTACTATATATCACATAGAACTCAGGAGAGTGCTGTACTTATAATTAGAATTTTATTGTAAAAGATAAAAATCAGGACCAGCCAAAGGAAGAGATACATAGGGTGTATCTCAGAGCTTCATGCCTCACTCTCATGAAATTAGGGCAGGTCACCCTCCTATTGCATCAGTGCATCACTAACCAGGAAGCTCCATCAAGCCTGTGTCCAAGGGCTGGCTGTCTTGGACTTTCATTACATAGGCATAACTGATTAAATCATCAGGCACCTGTTCAACTCAGTTTCTAGCTTCATTTCCCCTCTCTGGAGTTCAGAGTGGCTCAAAGTCCCAACTCTGATCAAGGGGTTGGTCTGTCTGGTGATCAGGACCCTGACTGTAACTTATGGGGGCCCACCATAAGACTCATTAGTATAGTGTCATTTGTGAGCCGAGGGGTTCATGAATAACAAACACTCTAGTATGAAAATTCGAGGGTTTCAAAGGTCTGTGCTGGGAACCTGGGACAAAGACCATACAATTTTTTTTTAAATCACACAACAATGTTATACCTAGATAAATCTTAAATATCATGCAATTATAAGAGTGTTGACCCTTGATTACAAAACCGCTATGGCAGAAACAAAATGGGCCCTAGAACTAGGTTCTGTGGCTTCCTGTATATATCTTCCACTCTCCATGTCTCTCATTTCATTGACTTATAGTAAAATGCCCTCCTAGAACTGTCTCTATTACATGCTTATTCAAATGGCTGATTTGAAATTAAGTACATATTCACCATGTAGTAGGGTTTTCTCTCTTCCTCTCTCCCTTCCTATGCTACAGCCAGAAGCCCCTTTATCTCATCAAAATGGAGAGATGGTTTCTTAAAGATAAACATTTTGAGTGGAAAAAAGTTATTGAAGTATATGTAACACTTTTTTTTTGAAAAGGTAGTCCAACTCTCTAGAAAGAGTAGTCAACTTTTCTGACAAGTTTTTGAAAGATCCTTGACAGTTTCTGTCATTTTCCATTTTCTGATGTTCTTATTCAAACCAGTAATCCCTGCATAAAATCCTACATATGATTTGGTTTTCAAGAGAATATATAGAAAATGCCTTGTCCTTGATGACACACTGTTTAGATCCATTTTATCTTGCCCATCAGTCTTTGAGGGAGAAAGACCAACACTGTCCATTTTCTGAAAATCCATCAATGTCATCCAAATGCCTAGATGAAAATGGTACTTGTTCTTTATGAACTTCTGTCTTCTCTTAAGTGAGAAAAAAAAATCTTGTTCTTTGTTTGCTGATCTAACCATAGAAGACACTATGATCCAGCCTTGGTGTTTGTTTTCACAAACACATGTGGCCATATTTACACATTAGTAGGATTATGAAGTTCCTACTGATTATTTGGACTTGAAGAAAATTGTGGTTTTATTCAAGGTCTATTTCTCTTTTGGATTGACTTCGATTGTTTCTATTTGCCTGCCCTCATTGAGATGCTAAGCTGTCTTTTTATTTCTCTTCATCATCCATTCATCTTTCCTTCTTCTACTTTCCATAATCCCAAGTATTTAAAGTACAGTGAGAGACTGTAGCTTTCAATATTATTAAAACAACAAAATCTTCGCTCTTATTCTATATAAAACTACTACTTTTCTTTTATTGAAATATAATTGGCATACAATATTACATTAGTTTTAGGTATACAACATAGTGATTGGACCTTTGTATATAATACAAAATGGACACTACAATAACTCTAGTTCTAATCCATCGCCATACAAAATTAAGACAATATTATTGATTATACTTCCCATGCTGTATATTACATCTAATGACTTATTTATTTTATAATTAGAAATTTATACTTCGTAATTCTCTTTGTCTATTTTGTGCCACCCCCCTGCTGTGCAACTACCAAGATTTTTCTGTGTCTGTGAGTCTGGGTTTTGTTTTATATTGTTTTTTAGATTCCATCTTTTCAATTTACAGTCCCACCAACAGTGAAAAAGGGTTCCTTTTTCTCTGTATCTTTACCAACACTTGTTATTTCTTGTCTTTCTGATAATAGCCATTCTGACAAACATAAGGCAGTATCCATTGTGGTTTTGATATGCATTTCCTTGATGGTTAGGGATGCTCAGCATCTTTTAATATGCCTTTTGGCTATCTGTACATCTTAATTCTGAGCTCTTTGTTCTACCTGTATGCTGATACCATACTCTTTTGATTACTATGACTTTGTAGTTTTTTGGTCTGTGTAATTTGTTTGTTTTTGTTTTTATAGATTTGTAGTGTAGCTTAAAATCCAAGAAACTCCAACATTTTTATTCATTATCAAGATTGCTTTGGGTCTTTGGGGTCTTTTGTGATTCCATGCAAATTTTAGAATTATTCATTTAGTTGTTTGAAAAATGACATTGGAATTTTTATTAAAAATTACATTAAATTTGTAGATTGCTTTGGGTAGTATGAACATTTTAACAATATTAATTGTTCCAATCCATAAACACAAAATATCTTCCCATTTATTTGTATCCTCTTCAATTTCTTTCATTGACGTTTCATAGTTTTTCAGTGTAGAAGTCTTTCATTTCTTAGCTTGAATTTATCCTACATATTTTATTATGTTTGATGCAATTGTAAATGGGATGTTGTCTCAATTTCACTTTTTGATAGTTCATTAGTGTATAGAAACACAATAGACTTTTTTGTGTATTAATCCTGTATCATGCAACTTTCCTTAATTCATTTATTCTACAGTCTTATGGTGAGGCCTTTACAGTTTTATTTATACATAGTATTATGCCAACTGTAGATAGGGACAGTTTTGCTTCATCCTTTCCAATTTATATGCCTTTTATTTTTCTTGCCTAATTGCTATGGCTAGGACAAAAATACTGTGCTGAATAAACATAAAGAAAGTGGACATCCTTGTCTCATTTCTGATCTTAGAGGGAAAGCTTTCAGCTTTTCACCATTGAGCATAATATGACTGTGGATTTGTCATAGTCTTTATTATATTGAGGTGCATTCCCTCTATATCCACTTTGTTGAGAGTTTTATTCCATATTGATGTAGAATTTTGTCAAAGACATTTTCTGCATGTATTGAGATGATCCTTGATTTCTATCTTTAATACTGTCAATGTGGTGTTTCATGTTGGTTGATTTGCAGATGTTGGACCATCCTTGCTATTCCTATGGATAAATGCCACTTGATCATGGTTGGTGTACGATCCCTTTAATGTATCATTGAGTTTGTCTTGCTATTAACTTGTTGAGGACTTTTGCATCTTTGTTCATCAGGAATAGTGACCTATAATTTATTTTTATTTTTATTTTTTGGTGGTGTCTTGTCTTGTTTGTATATCGGGGTAGTGCTTGACTCACGAAATGAATGTGGAAGTGTTCCCCTTTTTTCAGTTTTTTAAAAGGATTTGAAAAGAAGAAATATTAAACCTTTTTTTGAATGTTTGCTAGAATTCACCAGTAAAGCCATTTGGTCCTGGAGTTTTATTTATTTCTGATTCACTCTTCTTAATTGTAATTGTTCTTCAGATTTTCTATTTCTTCTTGATTCTCATGGGAGACTTATGTTTCCATAATTTATTCATTCTAGTATGTCCAATCTGTTGTCCAATTTGTTGGTGTATATTCATAGTAGTCTCATAAAACTTTGTATTTCTGTGGTATCAGTTGCAACTTTTCTTTAATTTCTGGTTTTATTTGACTTCTCTTTTGTTTTTCTTGTCATCTCTAGCTAAAGGTTTGGCAATTGTGTTTATCTTTTCAAAGAACCAACTCTTACTTTCATTGATCTTTTCTATTGTTTTTGTTATTTGTCTCAATTTCATTTACTTCCACACTGATCTTTACTATTTCTTCCTTCTATCAATGTTGGGCTTCATTTCTTCCTTTTCTAGTTCCTTAGGTGTAATGTTAAGTTGTTTGTTTGAGATTTTTCTTGTTTCTTGAGGCAGGCCTGTATTGCTAGGAACTTCTTTCAAGAAAAACTTTTGCTGCATCTAATAAGTTTTGGTGTGCTATATTTCTGCTTTCGTTTGTCTCTAGGTTTTTTTTTTTAGTTTATCCTTTGATTTCTTTGATGACCCAGTGGTTGTTCAGTAGCATGTTGTTTAATCTTCACACATTTGTGTTTTTTCTAGTTGATTTTTAGTTTTCTTTTTTAGTTGATTTTTAGTTTATACCATTGTAGTCAGAACAGATGCTTGAAAAGATTGATTTTTAAATTTATTCAGACCTGTTTTGTGGCCTGACATATGATCTGTATTAGGGAATGTCCCATGTGCCCCTGAGAAGAATGTGCATTCTGTTGCCTTTTATTTGTTTGTTTCAGAGAGAGAGGGGGAAAGCATGTCCACACACAAGTGGGGGAAGGGCAGAAGAGGGGAGAGAGAGAGAGAGAGAATCTTAAGTAGGACCCACACTCAGTGCTGAGCCCAATGTGGGGCTCAATCTCATGACCCTGAGATTATGATCTGAGCCAAAATCAAGAGTCAGACACTTAACCAAGTCACCCAGGTACACCTATTCTGTTGCTGTTGAATGGAGTGTTCTATATATATCTGTTAAATATTCCTTATTTAATATGTTGTTTAAGACCAGTGTTTTCTAATTGATTTTTCTATCTGGATGATTCATCCACTGATGCTAATCAGGTGTTGAAGTCCTCTGCTATTACTGTATTGCTTTTGATTTTATCCTTTATGTCTGTTAATATTTGCTTTATTTATTTTAGTGCTCCTATGTTGAGAACATATATATTATAAGTGTGATATTTTCTTGCTGGACTGACCCCTTTAATATTATGTAATGCTCTTCTTTGTCTTTTATTACAATCTGTTTTAAAATCTATTTCATCTGATAGAAATATAGCTACACCAGCTTTCTCTTTTTTCCATTCGTTTGTAATATCTTTTTCCATCCCTTTAGTTTCAGTGTGTGTGTGTCCTTACTTCTGAAGTGAGTCTCTTATATACAATTTATAGATTATTCTTATTTATTTGTCCATTCTACCACTCTGTGTCTTTTAGTAGGATTATTTAATCCATTTACATTTAAAGTCATTATTGATAGGAATGTACTTACTGTCATTTTGTCATTTGTTAATTGTTTTCTAGCTGTTTTTGAAGTCTCTTCTCTTTCTCTCTTTCTTTGTGTTATAATGTCCTCTCTTATTGTTATGTTTCTATTTCTTTCTCATTTTACTCTGTGTACTTACTATACATTTTGGCTGTGTGGTCACCTTGAAGTTGACATATACCATCCTATGTATATATTTTAGGATGATAGCAACTTCCAAACTCTATATTTTTTTAATGCCTGCCCATGTTTTATGTTTTAGATGTCACATTTTACCAGGTTTTTTTTTTAATTTTAAGTACTTCTTAACTATTGTTGTAGTTTTATTTTTTTGTCTTTTAACCTTCATACTAGCTTTACCTACTACCCTTACTATATATTTATCTTTTCCAGTGATATTTTTATTTTCATATATTTTCTTGTTGTTAATTAGTGCTACTTCTTTTCAGCTTAAAAAAGTCCCTTTTAGGGGCACTTGGGTGACTCAGTGGGTTTAAAAAGTCCTTTTAACATTACTTTTAGGACCAGTTTAGTGGTGATAGACTCCTTTAGCTTTTGGTTATCTGAAAAACTCTTCATCTCTCCCTCAATTCTGAATGATAACCTTACCAATTCTTGGTTGGAAGTTCTTATTGTTGTTTTTCTTTCAGCACTTTGAATATGTTTTGCACTCTTTTATGGTCTGCAAGGTTTCTGCTGAAAAATCTGCTTACAGTCTTATGGGGTTTCCCTGGTACATAACAAGTTGCTTTTTTCTTGCCGCTTTTAAGATACTCTTTTTAGCTTTAACTTCTGACATTGTAATTTATTAAGTGTCTTGGGTTGGATCTCTCTGTATTTTGGAACTCTCTAGTATTCCTGGACTTGGTTGTCTGCTTCCTCCTCTTGGTAAGAGGAGTTTTTAGCCATTATTTCTTCAAATAAGTTTTCTGCCCCTTTATGTCTCTCTTCTCCTTCTAGGAGATTTGAATGTTGTCATACTAGTCTCTCAAGTTATCTTCACTTTTCCAAAATTCTTTGTTTCATTTTTTTCTGCTCTGTCTGGGTGAGTTCCAGTGCTTCATCTTCCAGCTCCTTGATCTGTTCTTCTGTTTCATCCAGTCTGTTGGACCCCTGTAGTGCATTTTTCAGTTCAGTTACTGTATTCCTTAGCTCTTTGACTTCTGTTTGATACTTTGTTAAAGTTTCCAGGGTTGTTTGTTTGTTTGTTTGTTTGGCTGGTTTGTTTATTTGTTTTTTGAAGTCCTCACTGACTCACTGTATTCATCCATTTTTTTTTCTGAGTTCAGTGAGCATCTTTATGATGACTACATTGAATTATTTATCAAACAGATTACTAATCTCCATATCATTAAGTTTTTTCTTTTTTTCCCCTGAGGGTTGGTTTTTTTCCTTCATTTGGATAATGTTTCTGTTTCCTCATTTTGCTTGATTCTCTCTATTTGTTTGCATTTATTAAGTGAAATAGCTACCTTTTCCAGTCTAGAAGGAGTGGTCTTGGGTAGGTGATACGACTTCTCATTCACTTTTTTTTTTTTTTAAAGATTTTATTTATTTGTCAGAGAGAGCGAGCACAGGCAGACAGAGCAGCAGGGCAGAGGCAGAGGGAGAAGCAGGCTCCCTGCAGAGCAAGGAGCCGGATGCGGGACTCGATCCCAGGACGCTGGGATCACGACCTGAGCCGAAGGCAGCCGCTCAACCAACTGAGCCACCCAGGCGTCCCTCTCATTCACTTTTGTCCTAGTTCTTGTTTGTCTGTTGAACATTTATGATTCTCTAAACAGCCTGATTTATATATGATATGTCCCCATTGTTGATGGTGCGCCAAGACCTATCAGTGTTCTGAAGGGAGGAATTTCATTTAACACATGGTTTCAAGCTGATTGGAAGCCAGGCTCTCAGGCATCAGCTTTTAAAATATGCAAATATATACAGTACTGTAGGGCAACAACCAAACCCTGCTGGCCTCCAGCTTAGGAAATCTGGTAGTATCTCTTGGGCAACAATTGCAAAGATTGGGGCTGCAGATGAATCTATGTGCTCCTTTCTAGAAGGCCTTCTTGAGCTGTAGTAAAGACAAGGGGGTGTGGAAGGATAGCATGTACCTAATTACATTCTCTAAGAGTGCCTCCACAGTCCCTATATGTGTGAAAACCTGAAGCCTGTCCCTCAGGATGAAACTCTATGATAGGTAAGTAAGCCTTTTTCACAGGAAGACTGGGAGTATGTCTGTCTGCTGTCTGCAATACCCTAGAGGAGTTGACCTGCCAAGAACTATCATTCTGTTTGTTATAGTTCTTTGGAGCTCAGTAACACCAGCTGCTTTGGCAACCATAGTCAAGCAAATAAAGCATGTCCCCAAGTGGTTTTCACACATTCAATGTCTTTAACAGGGCCACTCTAGAGTGTAGGGGACAGGGATCACTCATTGGCTAGTGAAAGGCAGGCAGAAAATATCTTATCTGGGTGTACCCATGATCTTCAGTGATGCTGCAGGAAGAGTGCCATGCCTATGCATGCCCCAAAGACTTAGGATAGGTCAGGAAGATGGTGTGACCGCCTATACTTGCTAGCCCAGTCAGGGTGCTAGGGAGTTTGAAACTGCCCTTGCTGACTTAAGCAAGGGACCGAAAATTGCCATGAACATTCAAACTCTCCTGCCCCAGCCAGGGAGCAGGAGATTACTACAACTGCATGCATTTTCTAGCCTCAGTAAGGCAGTGAGAGGGTGCCATGCTGAAGCCTGGCGGCCTGTACTAAGAAGGTAAGTGGAGAGCACACAAATGGCATCTTCCAGCATCACACCTCCAGAGAGCCCCACCTGTCCCCTGCCTCTTCAGCAGATGCCCCTAAACTAGCAAATGAATCTCCTTCACATACATTCCGGATGCTTTTCCAATTGGTGCTCTTATGCTACATCCAGAGCAAGTGGGACATCATGCAAGCCCTTTAAAAAGAGAACCTCAGGTTTTTATAGCACTTTGGCCATCAGTTCTGTTGGGTTTTTTCTTTTTTTAAGCCAGGAATCTTATCTCTCTAGTCTAGACCCCAAAGGTTGGGGTGCCTGATGTGGGGTACTTCACCTTGCTCCTCCAGGAGAATCTCCAGAGTGGTGAGATCCCTCCCTATTGTGTGTCACTATACCAGGAAAGGGGATTTTGGTGAGGCTGTGTCTCCACCTCTCCTACCCCTCTTGATGAGGTCCTTTTATCCTGTGTGATGGAGAACCTACTCATCTAGTTTTCAGATCTATTTCAGAAGAAAGTGTTCCATATGTAGCTGTAGATTCAATGTGTCCATGGAAGTTCAGAATTCTCCCCGCATTGCCATCTTGGATCCCTCTTCCTGCTACTTACTTTTATTTTCTCCCCAAAAACATCACCAATCATGTCACTGCTTGTCAAAAATATTTTATGTTATCCTCCATTAACTTTAAAATGAAGTGCATATTTAGCCTGGCATTCAAGGTCTTTCATAACAAGATTTGTCTCTAATCTTACAGTATCATATATATAATCTACCTCTAAACTGGCCTATAAAATGTTTCCTGGATCCCTGTCAACATCTTGCCAATTGCTTTTATTTCCACTGTCTAAAATAACATCTCTTCAACTGATAAAATTCAACATATTTCAAGATCCAGCACAAATATCTCTGCCATGAAAATCATTTTTTCTGTCCATCTGAACTTCTTTTCTTCTTTTCATGGACAATAGACTTTTAGGAAAAGTCTATTACAGTTAGGAAAAATATTAGCCACTAGAAATACAATTGTGAATAATTTAGCAGTAGGATTTTTTTCTTCTTTTTGCCTTCAGTATTTTTAAGCTCAAGGAGAGGCAAAAGAGAAGCATATCAGTATGCAAAGAATGCTATGATGGAAGATCCACAAGGTTCTGTGGGGATACATAACAGAGAACTTGACCCAGTGTTGAGCCATGAAAGAAGGATTCTGTGAACCAGTGACATCTATGCCAAGGTTGGAATCAGAATTTACCACATGTAAGGATGATGAATAAGGATGAGGGAAGAAGGTTCCATGCAAATGGAAAAACATGTGTTAAGGCCCAAATATTAAAGAAAAAAAGTCATAGAATATTTGAGGAATGGAAATAATTTTTATTTAAGCAATCTAAGCATAAAACAAATTTAAAAAGTGATGAAAAAGCTGACTCTGGGAGGAAGTAAAGGTTATAACAGTTCTTATCAAACTACAATAGGAAAGTATATCCAGTGAGAAAGTGGTGTACAGAATAAGAAAGGAGAGAGCTATATTGAAAAAAATTAGATCTGATAATCTTCAGTATATTGATGGTCACTAACTCAACAGCAGAGTATGATAAGACTCAAGATTAGTATGCAGGAGTGTGAACCTAAAACATGAAGTTGAAGAATATCAATATTTAAGGAATGGTTGAGGAATCTAGGCAGAAATGGCCAGAAAAGCCAGAGGAGAAACAAAGTGTGTGATGATACATCAGGAAGAAAAAAGGCTAATCAATAGAGTTAAATGCTCCTAAAGACTTGGGTAAGATAAAAAATGGGAAGTGCCTGTTAAATTTACCCAAAAAGGAATCGATAGGAGCTATGGAAAAAACAACTTCAGTGGAACTATGGGGGCAGAGCAAGACTGCCCTGGGTTGAGATGTGAGTGAGAGTATGATTGTGGCATTGCAGTTGAGATGTGAGTGGGAGTGTGATTATGGCATTGCAGGCAGACTGGCTGGGAAGAAGTGGAAAGAAGGAGATGGGCAACTAAAGGTAAATATGGCTTGAAAAGAGGATATTTTAAGTTATGAAAAAGACCATATGTTTACATACTACAGAGAAGGTCCAGTAGAAAGTCAAAATTCAAAATACAGGAGAGAGGAAAAATTCTTCTAAGTCTCACTAAAGAAGGTAAAGCAAGGGGCTCCTGGTGGCTCAGTGGGTTAAAGCCTCTGCCTTCAGGTCAGGTCATGATCCCAGGGTCCTGGGATCAAGCCCTGCATCAGGGTCTCTGCTCAGCAGGGAGCCTGCTTCCCTCCCTCTCTTTCTGCCTGCCTCTCTGTCTACTTGTGATCTCTGTCTGTCAAATAAATAAATAAAATCTTAAAAAAAAAAAAGAAAAGAAGGTAAAGCAAGCAAAATATTAGCCTTAAACAGGAAGCTAATTGATTATTTGTAACAACAGCAAAGACAGAAAGTTAAGTGTGAATTCCCAGTAATGTGCAGGCTTAGGGACGAAGGAGTGGGGAAAGTCTCTTTCTGATAACTTATATTTCCTCCAGATTTCCATTATATTTCACTAATGGCCCTTCTTGCACTTGATACCTGTCCCATAATGTTTGGACTTATTTGTTCTATATTCAACTAGATTATAGATCAGTGCTGTCCAGAACGTATAACCACTAATGTGAGCATATATGTAATTTTAAATTTTCTTGTAGCCAGTTTAAATGCTAAAAAAAATTATTTTTTGAAAAAATGCAATTTATTTGTTAAAGCAGTTTTGGATTCACAAAAAAAAAAAAAAAATGGGCAGAATGTACAGAGATTTCCTATGCCCCCAAATATGCATAGCCTCCCCATTATCAATATCTCCTATCAGAATAATGAAACTACATTGATATATCAGAATCAGCCAAAGTCCATAGCATTTACATTATGGTATAAGGAGGTAATTAATTTTAATATGTTTCATTTAATCCAATGTATACAAAATATTATCATTCAACATATAATCTACATAAAAATTAATGACATTATACATTGGTTTTTTTTGTACCACATATTTGAAACCTGATGTGTATTTAACATTATATTAAGTCTCAGTGTAGACCAGCCACCTTTCAAGTGCTCAGTAGGCAGATGTGGCTACTGACTACTGTATAGGACAGTACAGATAAAGATGGTAAACATCATGAGAACAGATACTGTTACTTGCCTCTGCTTTTAATCTCTTTTGTTCACTCAATGTTGTTGAATTGAAATTTCATAAAATGAGAACATCTATCAAAGTTGTCATAGGACATTCAAGAATTTCTTTTTTTTTTAAGATTTTATTTATTTATTTGACAGAGAGAGAGAAACCATATGCAGGGGAGCAACAGGCAGACAGACGGAGAGGGAGAAACAGGCTCCACGCTGAGCAGAGAGGCTGATGTGGGGCTCAATCCCAGGATCCTGGGATCATAACCTGAGCCGAAATCAGATGCTTAACAGACTGAGCCACCCAGGTGCCCCTCATTCAAGAATTTCTTAAAGAATACTTAATTGACCCGGTAAATAAAAATCAGCAGTGCCTATGTAGTGTTTGTCAGCTTTGCTGCCAGAAAAGTTTGGCTGTTTTTTTTTCTTCTTCAAAGACATTTGGAAAACTGAGTTCATTTTCATGAAGGGAAATGATGCTATGTGATTTGTGCAGTATAGAGGAGATTAGGAAGTCTTGTGACTAAGTCATGTTCAGTTGCTCTACCCTAGGCTTTCCAACGTCTGCCTTTCCAGAAGAGATTCCGATCCAGTGAGTATACATTAATACCGAATCCGTCTGATTTGATATCAGAGCAGTTCTTCTTTTCAGCAAACTCCCTCCCAGGTGGACGGTTTGGATTAGCGGAGGAGGTGGGGACTGCAGGCTGATTGCTACTGGCTAACCACACTCAGGAAGCAAATAAGCATCAGTTTCCTCTTCTCCAAATAGTCCTTGTGCAGACGGAAGAACACTCTTTCTTAGAGATACAACCTCTGGTACTGCCAGTGTGCTACATGAATGAATGAGTGATGGGAACATAAAATGTTGGAGTTAGAAGTGACCTTAAAGATCACCTTACTTCTACACCCTCTTCTCCCAAGTTCTTATTTTATAAATGAGGAAGTAGACATACTACTGAATTTCTTCTGATACTAGAAACAGAATAGAGGACTTGCATTGAGACTTTCCCTAGAAACACATTTTGTTTTAAAGTGTGGTCAGAGCAGACTGAATGCATGCTATACCCTACAGAATAATTCTGGGACATTTGGCTTATATATTTGCATCTGACAAAAAAATCATTCTGACAGATTCTCTTCCTCTAAATAGTTAAGCTTTCTGTACTTTCGAGGCATCAAATGTGTCCCTTTAAATGGATTCTCCCATTTATTTTAAATTTCCTAAAATAAAAAAAGATCCCCACTATGTATGGACTTCTTTGTCAGTTCCTGCCACTGTACTCCCAGCTGTGGCTACTGAAGAGCTCCTAACAGATTGCTCAGCTTTGCCTAATTCTTGAATCATTAAGATTCAGGCCTGGTGGTATATTAGAAACTAATTCTCTACCAGCAGGAATAAGAAAATTAGTCTGTAGCCCTATGCCAGGTGTCCCTTTTCTCCCAAGGACTGCATCAGCACCAAGCTGAGCTTTCTTTCTCTAATCACTGCCCCCTCCCCTTCCCTGTGCATTTCCATTCCATTCTCCTGAGCTGCCTGCCCTTCTGTGCCTCTTGCAACAAACCCCAAGTCCAAGCCAGGTGTGTAGGCCTCTAGCCCCCTTCTCACTCCTGCAGATGTCTCCCTTTAGGGTCTAGATCCTATTCCTAGCATTGTCTGTCACTGTTGTGGTCCTGCTTAAACCCTGGTGGCAATCCCTGACAGTGGGGCTCAGTACCCTCAACAGCTGCTGGGTATCCCTTCTTGGCCTCCTTTAATTCTCTTTCTTTAAATCAGACATTTTAGAAAATCCAGCCTAAACCCAGAGGATTCACTGTGTTATTCTGGATTTAGCAATTGGGCCTCAGACTCTCTTTGGAATTCTCTCCTCTCCCCTAGGATAACTCCTCAGAGCCTAGATTTCCTTGTTTCCGGATAGCTTCCTCCTCCCGGCTCCTCTGCGACAAGGTACAGTATGGCCCAGGCTGAAGTTGTGCAGAGTATCAAACCCTGGCCAATTCTTAGAAACAAAATAATAAACATGTGTTTGTGTTCTAGTGTCTCATTTCAGTAGTCACTAGGAGTCTTCCTGCAGGATTATACTTTCGGTGTCTTTGATGGCTGTCTTACCAAGAAAAATCAACCGTCTATCTTATTTTAAACATCTAGTTTAAAAGGTACTATCTAAACTTTGGCTTTGGTATAGGGTCCCATAAAGATGAGAAAAGAGATTTTAATACTTGAGTTCTGTTTATATAGAAAATTTAATACTCAAATTGGTTGAATAAGAATGGAAACACATGTATGGTACTACTCCTGATTTTTCTTTTTCTTCTGCTTTCACCTTTTTTTTTTTTCTTTTAAGATGGTAAGAAGAAACCCATTGCACAAAGTCAGAATAGATTTTTTAGGTATAGAGATCTCAGTTATCAGGACTATGCATACTAGAACACACCCTGACCCCATATATTAGCCAGCAGAGACTTCCCCATATATTAGGCAGCAGCAAAGAATGTGTTTATATAGCCATCTTGAAAATTGTCAGACAATTTATCACTTGAAGGCTGTCATATAAAGTAAAACATTAAGAAGAATATTTATGGGGTTTTTGTGCTGTCCTAGCATTACAACTCCAATAAATCATTCTGTAGCATGTACCCCTCTTTCCTTTCTGCCTTTGTAAAAGTTGTGCAGCCGAACAGTCGGTTGGAACTTGGAAAGTCACAAGCCTCATAGAAACCTGAATTAGAGAGTGGTGATTAAAATGCCATCCTGTGGGATGTTACTCCCTAGCCTGTGAGCACCAAACTGCACATTTCCCCTGTGTACACTTTGCACGCTCCTTGCATGACATTAAAACTAGTTTGTTAAGGGGAGATGGCTGCATAATATAAAAAGCATTCCAGTTCCCAAATCACCCTAGAAAACTGCAAATTAAAAAGATATCAAGTGGCACCAGTCATTTTGACAATGTACTGACACTGAACAGTTAGAGACATCACTCTAGTAGTTTGGGTTTAAGAAGTGCTGTTAATAAAGAGTTTATCTTAGAGCAGCTGTGAAGCACCCTTGCCCTTTGTGTTTTCTAGGTCTGTGTTGATTCCTATGTCAGGCTCCATGTTGCCCTTGCTGAGTGGTAGGAGTTCTAAGCAAAAGTCAGCAGCTTTCACTCTGACAGACACCACATTTCAGGAGAAATAAAATAGCAAATAGTATTTCTAGGTGCAATTTCTGACATTCCATCCATGTGAACACCATTGTTGACTCGGCATTCAAAAGTAACTCTTTTATGTTTTATGTTATACCTTAGATATATTGTGAGGTTGCTGGGGGTGGGGGGTGGTACTCATTCAGCCAGAGATTCTAATGTGTTCACAACTTAGAAGGAATAGAGAAGGAAATAAAGTTGAGTTTTAAGCACCATTAACATTCAGTCCAGAGCTTTCACAATAGAGACCCCTGGCCAACATGACGGGCAGATGTGTGGGGCAGCCACAAAGTCCAGAGAGGGGGGTGCTACTCAGGTCCCCATCTTCATCTGCATCTTGTCTCTGTACAATAAGACTTGCAAAAGAGAAACCCATAAGTACCTCTAGGCTTTCATTTTCTTTCTCTTCTATGTGTAATTGTTCATTTTTACAGGGATGGGAACTGATGTCCTTCTCTCATTTGAAAAATCTCATCTTTTCATCAAGGCTGCTAGGCTAGCAAGTACAAAATGCAAAATGCTGCCACAGTACTAAAAGAAAGAAATTAGCACCATGTGTAAAAGCTAGCTAAATATGACACAAATTTTCATATCTTGTATTTTACTCTATTGTTTGAGAAGCCATACATAAACAAATAGAATTTTTCTGGGATGTCATGAATGAACATTGTGAAATTCAAGCTACAGACTTGCATTAGAGACCTAGTATGACTAATCCATAATTCAGTTGTCAGCGTGATCCATGTTTCTATGATCCTACATGAAAATTGTGTGTGTGTGTGTGTGTGTGTGTATAAATTGTTGGTTAATATGCTTACTTCCTTTAATTCCACCAAGGAATTAAAACATATTCCTTAGATTTCCAAATCTTCCCTAACTAAAGGTTGTTCCCTAAAAAAAAAAAAAAAAAAAAAAAAAAAAAAAAATTACCTTGTGTTTCAAGCCAACTTCCTTAGATCAACTTGTAAATTTAGGTGAGTCCTATTGATAATAATTGTCAACATTTACCTTGAAAACCAAATCAGTACAACACAATTTGCATATGTAATATAAAATTGGAGTTTACATGCTTTTAGTAATTTGTATATTACTCACAAATGGCATAGAAATGGAGAGAGTGTGTATGTTACCTAGGAATAAAGATGAAGAGAAAAGGTCATTTATTTAGGGCCTCCCAACCCACAGGTCAAATTTGTGATCTTAGAGGAGCTTATTTCATTTCTGTTTACTGAGTTTGTGTTTGTAAAATAAATATCTGGTAACAACACAAGTATTGTTACTCCCATATTATTATAGAAATTTGTGTAAAGAAGCTGGCTAAATCACTGTGTCATCTCATTATCCTCAGAGTCTCCTACTAGCCTGCGAGATTCTCTCCCTTTTTCTTTTTCTTTTTCCTTTTGAAGATTTTATTTATTTATTTGACAGAGTGAGAGACAGAAGAGAGGGAACACAAGCAGGGGAAGTGGGAGAGGGAGAAGCAGGCTCCCCACTGAGGAGGGAGCCCCTTGTGTGGCTCCATCCCAGGACCCTGGGATCATGACCTGAGCCACCCAGGTGTCCCTAGCCTGTAAGATTCTTGAAGACAAAGACCCTGGCTTTATATTCTTTGCCCCTGATGTAGTGATTAGCATATAGTAGACACTCAATAAAGTTTATTTAATTTTTAATGCAAGCTCCTGGGCACCTGGGTGGCTCAGTGGGTGAAGCCTCTGCCTTAGGCTCAGGTCATGATCTCGGGTCCTGGGATCAAGTCTGGCATCGGGCTCTCTGCTCGGCAGGGGGCTTGCTTCCTCCTCTCTCTCTCTCTGCCTGCCTCTCTGCCTACTTGTGATCTCTTTCTGTCAAATAAATAAATAAAATATTAAAAAAAAAAGAATGCAAGCTCCTTGGCTTTGGGGTGATACAGATCTAAGATCAGAAATGGATTATGCCATATGATTCAGGTGACCTTCAGCAAGTCACCTGTATGTATTGGTTTTAGCATCTGAAAAAAAAATAAGAGAAAAAAAAAGAGCTACTTCTTAAGGTAATTTTAAACTTTAAGTAAAAATAATTTACATTCAAAGAGCTAGCACATTTTCAGGGCTCAAAACATGTAACTTCTTTCTCCCCTCCCAACCCTCTGCATTGGTATGGTAGGAGTTAGAATTCAGGTCTAAAACAAAGAGAAACCTGTTAATGCAACTGACCCTTGAACAACATAACTTTGAACTGTGTGGGTCCCCTTATATGTGGGTATAGTTTGATAAATACATTGGAAATTTTGGGGGGTATTTGTAACAGTTCGAACAAACTCGTAGATAAACTGTGTACCCTGAAATCTCTAAGAAAGAGAAACAAAATAGGTATTGTAGGAATATAATATATAGTGCATATGGGAAATATGTGTTAATCAACTCTTTATGTTATCAGTAAGGCATCAAATTTAATAGCTAAAATTTTGAGGAGTCAAAGTTAAATGCAGATTTTTCACTGTGGGTGTTGGCATCCCTAATCCCTACATTGTTCAAGGGTCAACTGCACAAGGTTCTCTAATCTTACCAGCAAAAGGCCTTTCTTTATATAGAGAGAGAGAGAAAGAGAAAGAGAGAAGAGAATGTGCCTGCAAAAAAAAAAAAAAAGTGAGTAGGCAGAGGAGAGGAAAGAAAGAAGGAAAAAATGTCGATTTGGCCTTTGGAAATTTGATGGGTTGTTGGAGATGCTTACTTTAAAATGTCATTGATGGGGTGCCTGGGTGGCTCAGTGGGTTAAGCCTCTGCCTTCGGCTCAGGTCATGATCTCAGGGTCCTGGGATCGGGCCCCACATCGGGCTCTCTGCTCAGTGGGGAGCCTGCTTCCTCCTCTCTCTCTGCCTGCCTCTCTGCCTACTTATGATCTCTCTCTCTGTCAAATAAATAAATTTTAAAAAATAAATTAATTAAAAATAAATAAAAAATAAAAAAATAAAATGTCATTGGTAAGTACCGTGGATATCAGGCATAGCTGTGAAGCAAGTTGGTATGTGTCCCTGTACTACTCATTACTTTGCCTCTTCATAATTGAATCTTGACAGTGGTGGGTGGATGCTATTCTAGCTATTTGGGTCTTTGAGGAGCTAAAACCTCTAAAAACAGGATTCTTTCTCATTTAAAATGAAAATAGCCAAGTACCTGGCTGGCTCAGTTGGAAAAGCATGTGACTCTTCATCTCCGGGTTGTGAAATAAAGACCCATATTGGGTATAGAGATTACTAAAATAAATAAATAAATAAATAAACTTGAAAAAGTAAAATGTAAATGCATAATCCAGGAGAAAAGGTAGATATGTTTTTAAAAATAAATAAATAGAGTGAAAATAGCTATTTACCTTTTCTCATCATTAAGGCAATCCATACATATATTATACAAGTATGGATTCGGTACGGGGGGGAAAAAGATAAAATCATCTAAGACTCTTCTTCTGAGACAACCACTTTAACACTTTAGTTTATATAATGTTTCAACATTTTTCTTTGCTAATATTAAAGAAAACTGAACTATGTGCTATAATACATTTACTCTTTCCTTTTTCAATAAATATATTATGGAGAGATTTCTATGTCAAAAAGAATAGACCTATCATTATTTTTAATGGCTACATAGAATTCTATTGTATATTAAAATCATTATTTATTTAATCACTTTGTTATTAATAAGCATTTTGGTTATTTCAAGTTTTATATTCTTGTAAACAATGCTTGTAAATCTTAAAAAATACAATTTTGATATTTATCTGACTATATTTTATATAATTTTGGATTATATTCTCAGCTGAATTGTTGGGTATAAGCAAGAACAAATTTGGGGGGTGCCTGGGTGGCTCAGTTGTTTAAGCATCTGACTCTTGATTTCAGCTCAGGTCCTGATCTTGGGGTTATGAGATTAAGCCCCATGTCCCATTCCGCACTGGACATAGAGCCTACTTAAGATCCACCCCCTTCCTCTGCCCCTCCCCCACTTGTTCTTGCTCTCTCTCTCTCTCAAAAAAAAAAAAAAGAGAGAGAGAGAGTACAAATTTAAATTATGATTCATTCTGCCAGAGTGCCTGATGTTTGAGCCATTTTTCCTTTCCACTAGGGGAATGCTTACTAGATCCAGGTGCTGACATATATACATGGCAATAATGAAACACTCTTTGGTGTTTGTGAAGTGTTTTCATAGTCATACAATCATTTAGCCCTTGTAACTATCCTGTGAGGTAGGCAAAGCAGCTATAATATACACTTGAGTAAATGGAGGCAAGCTAGCTCATGTTCTTCCTTGATCTGACAAATGCTACTGGAAGTGTGTCTTTCATTATCATCACTTCATGGAAGTAGAATGATAGTTTAGCATATTTATAGTTCA
Source organism: Taxidea taxus jeffersonii (assembly GCA_003697995.1). NCBI lineage: Eukaryota > Metazoa > Chordata > Mammalia > Carnivora > Mustelidae > Taxidea > Taxidea taxus. Next base: position 45,697 of record RCUC01098638.1, on the reverse strand, counting down.
TATCTATTATTTAAAAATCTGTGCTCTCTGCTAAAGGAAGATAACAGGTGCCAGTTGGCCTTTCGTTTGCATGTCGTTTGCATCTAGTGCATTGGGTATCATTTTTACAGATATCTTCTTAGTCCTTATTAGAAAAAAAACACTTTTTTGGGTAAAAGTTAACACTCAAACTTAAGGCCCATGCTGCTGAGGTTCTTAATTGCTGAGAAACAGGGTCTGCACTTTTGTGGTGAAGTTTATTCCTAGTTATGTTATTCTTACTGGTGCAATTGTGAATGGATTGCTTTCTTAATTTCTTTCTGCTACTTTGTTATTAGTGTATAGAAATGCAACAGATTTTTGTATATTAACTTTTTCTCCTGCAACTTTACTGAATTCATTTATTAGGTCTAAAATAAGTCAGAGATGAAAAGGACAGCGTAGAGAATATAATTTATTGACTAATAAAATTATAATAATGTTGTATGGTGACAAATGGCAACTATACTTATCCTGGTGAACATTGTGTAATATATAGAATTGTCAAATCACTATGTTGTGCAACTGAAACCATTATAACATTGTCTATCAACTATACTTGAATAATAGGAAAGAAAAGAAAAGTTGGACCATGCAATGCCATTTTGCCTCTGTAGGCCACCTTCCCCATGGATTTTCTTGCTAATAAATGTCACCATTTCAAAAATGCTTATAATATTTGATTTCCTGTTAATACCCTGTCCTAGCCTGGATAAATAACCCTTCACTTGATACCCATTTCATAGCTGAGACAAGTCTGATATATTCAAGTAACATATTAGTAAGGGAAATTCAACAGAGGATGTTTTGTCATTGTACTATTACAGACATTTGAGAATCTAATGTAAATCACAGGTTCTCTTACTGATTACACATAAACACTCATGCAGGAAGTCTGTATATTAATTAATAAAATTCACAGATTCTTTAGTATCCATATATGGGCCATAAATAATCATCTCTTTGTTGAGATAATCTGATTTGAAAAACTATATCTTACTTTCTTGGATTACTGCTGATTCCTTCATAAAAATTAGTTCTTTCCTGAGTGTTTCCTAGTAGCCAGCACCAACATTATATTTCTATATATCTAGACTCTCCAAAGTACAGATCGAGAGAGGCCAACACGTATTAGTAACTAAATTCAGGCCCCCTCTCCAACAATTGACACTTTCTTCCCTGACCTCACCTATCAATCAATGTCCTGGTTCTACACAGACATCAGAAAAAAAGCCATGTTTCTATATAATACAGCCATCACAACACATACAACAAAAAGAAATAAATCCATACAGAGCTTGGGGGGAGAAGACCTTCCATTCCTACTCTGGTTTTCAGTTTCCCTCAACCTCTTCCTGATGTTTGATGTTGTTTCCTTTTTATTTGCTGAGAGAATTTGAAGTTCTATTTTATTGTGTTCTAAGGGATTCTAGGACTTGAAAAACTCTTCCTCTCTGTATCTTAAACAGTTGCTAGGAGACAGCCTCTAACAACCTATAAATCAATAAACCTGTGGTCTTATGTTTCGTGGAAGTAGAGGGATAGTATGTCCCCATGCAGGAGAGAATATACTAGAGATTGCTAAGCAAACTACTCAGAGACAAGATCTCCTAGTTCTTAGCAGAGGATGAGAGAACAGAATGACAAAGATGATTGCCTGAAGAAGGAACTTCTGAGATGAGATAGAAAACTGGGATTTGAGGCAGAACTTAAGATGAGAGTTGGTATTAAAAGAAATTGCTTTCTGCAGAGCCATGTAAAATTTCACAAGGGGATGAGAGAGGTTTGAATTTTAGAGCATCTTACCAAGGTAAGATGCTTTGCAGTCCAAATTGTGGCACCCAAGAAAGAAAGGAGTCCCTCTGTCTCATTTGGCAGTTTAGCAGAACAGCTTTCCCCGTTTTTTCTGTTTAGGTCCAGTGAAAGTTTGTTCATCTTCTACCCCTCAATAAATAAATCATGTTCTCTGGAGCTTGTAGCATGGGTTCCTTTTTTAGTGCTTCATAGTTCTAGGACAAAGCTATCGTGGGGTTTTGCTTTATTGTGTGATTTGAGTAGCAATAAAAAGACTTCCCCTCACTTTTTTGTGTTTACTCATCTATCTATGCCTCATTTTTCTCAATTATAGATTTATTTCCTTGACTATTAAAAGACTGTGACATATTAAGCACACACTATTTAGAAGGAAGGAAGGGAGGGAGGGAGGAAGGAAGGAAAGAAGGAAGGAAGGAAAGGAAGGAAGGAAGGAAGGGTCCACTAGAAGATAATACTTCAGTTTTAAATCAAATCCCTTAGAGTAATTAGTTGCTATAGTTGAACCAGAGCCTCAGCAGGATGAATGGTTGGATGAGGGTTGAGACCCTGAGAGGGGAAATAGGTTACTGACTTCAGCAGTTTTGCCAAAGGTCAATCAGGCCAGACCTCCAAGGATCATACAAATTCAGAGAGGCCAGAAAGGAAATTAAAATATCCGACTTGGCCAGTTTGGGCTGTTCACTTACTCCAGCACAGAATTAGTGCTCTGTAGCTCTGGTCTCCACAGGCACATTCTACCTCAGTGACCCCCTAGTTACTAACGCTCTTAAAACTCTATGCTTTTTCATTAATTTAGGGTCTTGAAAAGCATCTTTTCCAAAACCACACTGTAGAAAACCCGAATGCAACACAAACAGTGATGACCCATGCATTTTTTTTTCAGTCATCTTGATACAAAAGATGACTCATTTGTCTTTCATAAAGTTTTAGTGTCAGTTCATAAAAGACTGTCTGGGCTTGCTGGTTCCCATTGACCTCAGCTCCAGGACTTCCTTAACCCTCAGCCCCAGGAAATCTCCATTTTGCTCTCCAGAGTTAGGTATCAGACTATGGTGTTAAATGTTGCAGCCTTGGGGGAGAACTGGATTCCACCTGTGATGATGAACTGTCTAACATTTTAACTTTGGCAGGTAACTTCCCTGGTCTGGGACTACGTTGCTCATTTGTACAAGGAGGATTCATTCATTCTTATCAAGCAGTTGCTTACTAAATCACTTACTAAGAACCTACTGTTTGTTGGCACTGTGAATCTAGATAACCCTTAGCTTCCTTTTTGATCTGTAATCCTCAGGCTTTGTCTTTCAATCCATACAAGGTCTCATCACTGAATCCAATTTGCTGCTGCTGATCACGATGTGGTCTTTCTATCCAGTTAAAATATTCCTTATTTCATAATGAGTATCTGAGGTTCTATACCCAACCTTCTCAAAAACCAGATGTTCTCCATTTAATTTCCAGTTCCCCTATGATAGTTACTGCCATGCTCCTACCTCCTAGCCTTTGCTTGTTACCTACTATTGGAAACTCTAATCTTGTGGTCCTTTTTCTGTTTAAAAAGATACCAGGCCTCTGGTCCGGAGTTCTTGAGACTTGTATTCTTTTTTTCCCCTATAGGTTGGTCAGAGTCTTGATCCCTGAATGACTATCCTTCCAGTAATCCACCCAGCCTTACTTTCATTCCACAGACTGGCTCCGCCTGGGGCATAATTGGTGCAGGCTTTCCCTCAATGGAATGATTCTGCCACATTCTAATCCCACTTCTGACAGCATTCTGATTAAATATACCAACCAAAAAAATGGAAAATGCTTATGGCAAATCTTCAGGCAAATACAGCATACTTGGGCTGGTTTGTTCTTGCTGTTGATCTAACTAGAAATGCCAAACAACAAGCACTCCCCATTCTAGCTGGTAACAAACCAAAAGGAAAGTACCACATTTCTGTTGTCTCATAGTCCCCTTTTCTCTGTGTGTGTGTTTTTATTTTTGTTTTTGTTTTGATTCTGTGTCAAATATCTGTCTATGCATAGTTTTTTTTGCCTCCTAAGTACTGACTCTCTTTGCAGCTGTGGTTTTAGAAACATGCACACATATATATGCAATTAAATGCAGGCTTTGACTTTTCGCCTGGGAAACTGGAAGGATAAGGTAAGCTAAGCTTTTAATTACAAGTACCCATTCTGGGAGGCAGGGAGTTTGAGCATCCGACAGCTACTGCTGCTTAGCCTAATCCCATCTTTCAGGGAAGAAAAAGAAAAAGCCCACATGTATCTATCTACAAAAATGTTGACTTAATATATTCAACACCTTTTTTTTTATTTTTGCTAAAATAAACTCTGCTTGAAAACCAGAGGAAAAAATACTACTGTTATTGTTAAGGTGAAGGCTTAATGTACCTATGATTCTTTGATTCGCCTTAGATTATTGCATTGTTCTATTTCTGTTTTGTTAAAGATTGTTACGTGATATACAGACATGCTAGTATTCTGCACTTTTATAACTGCTTTCATTCAGAATCCCAAATCTCTTTACAAATACTAATTACTGTGATCTAATGTCACTGGAAATTGTTAAATATGCTCCAAAGAGGTTAAACACTTTAAATCCCGATTTACAAATTAAAAACTAGAATGTGGAAAAGCTAAGCTGCATTTGGGGATTTAAATAGAGTTTTGGTTGAAACAACTGGAAATGACAGCTGTCAACCCAATCCCCTAGTCCTTGAACTCATTTGATATCCTACACTTCTCGAATTATTATACATGTAGGAAGACAGGTTGCCATTGTGAATTCAGACACTGAAGATCTTTTTTTTCTGCTCCAAATAATATATAATACCTAAAAATATCATTGTGGAATTGTGCCATCTTTCCAGGTCAAACTTTAAGAGTTTTCTTTCTTATAGAAGTCATGTTTTTTAAACCATGGATTTTAATCAGTGAAATTATTCCTTACTTCTTTACAAATTTCTAGACATCTACCAACTGGATTCAGTTTTGTAAGTTTAAAAAAATAGACATACACATACACACATATAAGTATGTTTGTATATATATATGGGTATGTATATTCACATGTATATATCATATGTATTCATATATATCATATAAATATATACACATAGAGAACATAAGATGAACAAAAATATCCCCACTTAAGATCTTGATTTAAAGGACAAGTAGATCAGAATTTCTTATGTGTTATACAATCATGTGTCCATATATTTCTAGCTTTGCCTTCTTATTTCTAAAGACTTCTCTGTATTTAGAGTTTTGGTAAAGCGGGGAGACATGACCTATATATACACGAGCTTGTAGTCTAATTTCATCTCAGTATTATCTTATATTTTTCTCTCAGTAAGAGGTACTTCAGAGGCCAAACTGTAAGTAGATAAACATAGACTAGAAAGTGTGCCTAAAGAATAAGACTGATCTGAGAATAGGTAAGAGGTGGCAAGGATTTTTTTAAGACTTTCTTAGGCTTGAAGTAAATAAATAGGCCATTAGACAGTGTCTGAGTAGATATTTAGAGAATGAGAGTAAGAACATGAGATATGTTTGGTGGTTATGGATAGAGATATTGAAAGACTGCCATTGGCACAAATATTGTGTGAGATTGTAAAGAAACCTTGCCAATGCAATATGCAAATGATGCCTCATTTTCTCCTGAGCCATAGCCTAGAGCATTGGATCTTTTGTGTCTGAATCCATGGGACATGTTTTCTTACCTGGATGTAAGTCACACAATATTTTTAGATGTAAGTGGGTGACATTATATAGAAGACATATTGGTTGGTCACTGGTTAAGAGGCCAATAAAACAATTTATTTAGCTGCCAGAACGCTCTTTATGCTTGTCAGATAATTGGAACAAGTTATTTCTTATTCATGAATATCCTTTTATTACAATTTCTTTTATTAATTTTTAAGTCTTCCCAAATATCCTTCCAGCATAAAGTGATGACTATAACCTAATATCTCTCTACCAACAATTATTTCCCTCAAAATTTCCTTTGGGTTAAAAGATGATCTCAGATTTCATAATCTGAAATTCCACATGTAGAATACTGTTCTGTAAACTGAACTGATTCCTGACCTAGTCTAATATGAGGAAAATCCTAAAAGGTAATTCTATGCTAGGTTTTGTCACATGATTAAAGGCATAAATATCCCCAAACCTAGAGTGTGCAGACTCCAGTGTTCAGGTTTTCTGGATTGTGTCTGATAATTGGATGATTTGGACATAGATTATATGTGAGAATTAACATGAGTTTGAGTTATGTATGACATATATATATATATATATATATGTATATATATATATATCTTTATTAAAATTAATGAAAGTAAAATACATAAGAGTCCCTGGCCCATTGTAACTCTTCGTAACTGTCACTGTCACTGCTGTTATTGTTACTGTTGTTTCATTTGTCATTTTGTTGTAGTCGTTGTGTGACATAAAACCTTCACAGGGAGATATGAACCCTAACTGAAGAATACTGGCATGATTAGCAACCCTTAGATTGACATATCACACACCAACAGACATCCTAACTAACTCCTTCCTGGACAACAGTGCTTCATCTCACTTCAGATGCTGGCATCTTCCCTCTAGAAGATCCCTTCATGACTGACAGCTCTAGTTCTCAGCCTGTCTCCTAGGAAGGAGCTAGAGGCCATTCAGAATGTAAGCCAATATGTATGACCCTCTGGTGATCTTTGAATAACCAGTCTCTGCTGTAGGTGCATTTTTAGTCTGGCCAGTTATTAGCAGGATTCAGAGAGTCCAGGCTACCGATGACTCTCACCGGGAGCTTTTCCTTTGGCTTGATGAAACCCAAAGGACTCCCACAAGCTGGCCCTGGAGATTCTGGTACTGTCTCATAGCTGCAGATACACATGAAAGCAGGCCCATGTCTCAAGTTACCCACTTTCTGATTGATGCCTAGGGAAAGTAAAATTACATCTGGTGTAGAACTAAGCTTTGTACCAGAATGAACTCTGAGTCACATTCCGTAAGCCCAGGGTTATTCTGTAGTATCACATATGGGAATAACTTATCCATCTTGTCACTGCCTATGCAGCATCTTGTCTAATTTTTCTCATGACTGCAGTTCATCTCTCCAGTATCCAAACTACCTGAAGACCTGCTACTGTCATCATCTGTCCTAAGAGCGTCTGTTGTTAACAGTTAGATGACATCTGCCAGATTCCTTAGCTCTCCACCAACTGATAGTGTTTCATGGCAATTTAGAGCATGGATTTTAGAATCAACCAACTTGCTTCATATCTCTTCTCTAATTTGCTGGTTGGTTGATATTGAGCAGATTATTTAACCTCTCTGAGTCTTCCTTTTATTGCTTTGTAAAATGGTGATATTAAAACCTACAATTTAAAGAGTTTCTGTGAGGACTGAAAACAATGGTACACGTAAAGTGCTTGGCACTAGCTAGCAATTGTTTGATTATATGAGATGAATATGCAAAACACTTAATGCAAGATTTTGTCATGGATGGGCACTCAGTATCTCTGAGCTATCATTAAATATGTGCTTTTTAGGCCTTTTTCCCTTATCTCCTTTCTCAACCCCTCTCTCCCTCATCTAGGCTCTTTGGGATAGAATAATAGAATACAGGATCATCTCTGTCTCCCAGCTGCTGGGGGGCAGGAAAGTGTCAGGGGTAGAAAGAAGAGAAGAATAAACAAATTATCATAGGAATTCTGAGAAGGGCGAAACTGATTCTGACTAGGGAGAAAGGTGTCAAAGAAGCTACACACTGCAGGTAACATTTAAGCTGACTCTAGAATGACTAAATGTGATTGCTTAATGATACAGAAAAAAGGAAAGAGAGGAAGACAGGAAATGTGGTCACAGTCAAATACATTTGACATGCTATAACTTATCAGGTCGTAAGAGTGAGGTCAGCAAACCAGTGACTATGTGCTGAGACTGTGGATATAAGGAAAGCATTTTTTCAGAAGGATTTGGTTGCATATTCATTTGTTGTTTCTCTCTTGACTCTAGAAAAGACCTCAGTCAGCAAGCAGAAGGCTAGCAGTTAAATTCTTATTTTTGTTGTTGTTTTTCGGCACTTATAAAATCTGAAATAAAATGGATTTTTCTCTCAAGAAGTACATATTTCTAAGCCAGAGATAAGGTGGTTTGCAGTCTTATTTTCAAGGCACCCCACCCCAGTCCCTCAGAACACAAACAGATCTATCCACATTCACTGTATTTGTTGAATCATAAACAGAAATAACAATGAAGGCATAAACATTCCTCTTTCCAAATATTAATCATGACTAACCAAAAGTTGTTTGGGTTTTTTAAAGACATAACTAAGAAAAAAAAAATCCTTCTTGACAGTACAGTTGCTTGTGATTGCACAAATACCATTTCAAACAGCATTATAAGAACCACAGCAGTTGGTGTGAGAGAGGAGAGATTAGCAGGACTCCATTCCAGGGAAATCGTTATGGTGATCACTTATCACTTGTCATTACACATAAATCCTATTGGTCTTTTTGCCTCAGTTTCAGCTTGGACTTAACTTACACTTGAGAAATCATTCTTTATCTTCTCCTCTTCTAGAATTTACTTTATTCATCTGACTGGCTGCCAATTTACCCTGACTATCCTATCACCACCTTCAGCCTCTCTCCCATTCTCTTCCCTAAAGCCAAAAGAAATAATATTTTTGCACTTATATGTTCAACAGCATATATACTGTTATGTTGAACAGGATACCTTACATGATGCAAGGCATAAATAAGGTACTCAGGATAGCATGCAGTAAATAAAATGTCATTGAATCCCTCCTAAAAATGTTGTATTGATAGAATATTTAGGAATTCTATAATTAATCATGGCAAAATCCATCCTCCCCAAAATTTGTACTTGGATTTTGGAATAAAACTCTAACCTGGATATTATCTTAGGAAACAGATGTTATCCCTTTCCTTTTTAATTATCTCCTTGCTCCCATATGTATCTTTTAAAATAGATGTATATTAATATGTATAAATATTATAGATATAGATATTCTTGTGATACTCTAAAAATTGATTCCTTTTTTGGCTATCAGGCACAGGTTCTTCTCTCTAAATATGACTATTCTACCCCCTGCATACATTTATTCCTTAATGGAACCTTGGCCTGTAAAATAGCTGTAGGAGAAAAATCTCCATATTCAACGTCAAACTCAGCATTGGACATATAATGAGATCTCATTGTTGACTAAATGAATAAACGAATGAGTGAAAATTAATAGCCAGGGATGCTGGGACCTATGAAAAGTGGAATTACAATAGAGCCTCTATTCTTCTTATATCCGTTATAGATACTATATAACAATAATCCTTTTTTAGCAGTGTCTTGAAGATACTACTAAGTTGTTTTCATTAATGCATTAGTAAGTTTGCCATACTGTTATAGGAAGAAACCCACAATTTCAGGACAAAAATGAATAAACTGCTAAAGACCAATGAATTTACTTTCAAAATGGTTAGAGAATACAGGCTTATATTTGAAACACAACTATTACTGCTTTATTAAAACATATATGTTTATATATAATATATTTATATATATAATGTGCATATATTTATATATTCTATGTATGTATATGTTATATAAATCATATGTATATATACATGCATGCATATATATTTGTGTGTGTGTGTGTGTGTGTGTGTCTCTGTCCATTTGAGATGCACCCCTAGCTCTCTAGGTACCCTCACTGAAAAAGACTGTATTCTTTCATAAAGTTCTGCAATAGAAAGTTTCCTGTGCTAGTTTGCCAAGAGAGATGTAATTCCACCTTTCAATTAAGGAATTACCCCCTGATCAAAATATTAGGAGGAGCAGCAGTAGCTGCTCTGATCAGGTCTTAACAGTTTAGCCTGGATCTATTTAGAATAACCTGGGATTTCCTTCCAACCAGGGGAGACAGGAGACAAACTTTAGTGGGCAGATGTATGAAAAGACAGGAATTCTGTATTTACGTACAGATGGACCAGAGTATCAAACTTGTAGGCAGGCCTGGATGTGGAAATGCACACTCAGAGTTGGTTAGAATAGTGGATGGTGGGTTTGGTGACACAAAGGGTGAAGAAGGCATGGAACGGAGGGAGTTATGAAGATACCCATTTTGTCTAGGGCTGAACATAAACACTTCAGTCAGGTGAATTACACTTTGTACTCTACATATTAATAAGATAAATATGTTCTCACCGCAAATGATAGCTTGTTGAAAATGAATAATATCTTCTTCTAGGCAGTAATTTCTACTGATTTACTATTAAGACAGCATTTCTGAGTTAAGCGTGATTTGTCTCCTACATGACAGATAATCTTCCTTTTCTGTCTCTGAGAATATACATAGGACTCTTCACAAATATACAGTCAAATAGAGCAGGACTTCTGAAATCTTTGAGATCTCTGTTAATATTTAGTGCTTCCTTATTGAAATAAACTTAGTAGTCTTTTTCAATTCTGGTGATTTTTCATAATATTTTCTACCCACCTAAAATAAAGAACCCTTTTAAACCATGTTAGGAAGAATAATTTTACTTTATTTTGAAACTTTTGTCATAGCCTAGATGTCAAATGACAGGTATTTATTGAGCATCTAGTGTATACCTGGGCATTGTCTAAATCACAACACTCTAATTTACCAGCTGTAAGTAAAAATAAAGACCAGAGAATAGTCTTTTTATAATAAAGATAGAATGACTATAGATGAGAAACACTCTATTAAACAATGCATAATTAGAACACCAACAATAGCCCTTTGTAATGGTATAATGATTCTTATGCATAGGTCACTTCTGCTTTTTGGTGGTCCTGCAATCACATTCCACTTTTGCACTAAGAGTTTCCTTATCTTTCTTCAGTATCCCGAATGTACACATTGCTTTCAACACAATCAGATCATTACTGCTCAGACTTTCCCTGATCCATCCTCTCTCCACCCACCCTCCACCCTTCACTCAGTATTATTTTATTTCCTGAATGCCCAAACACATAAGTTTTCTCCTTGTACTCATTTAGCTCTTCCCTGGCTCATATCCCCAGGAGCCCCAGGGTTCTATCATTTCTCTCTCTTTTTTTTGTTTTAAGATTTTATTTATTTATTTGAGAGAGAGAGAACATGAGCAGAGGAGGGGAGAGAGCCAAAGGGAGAAGCAGACCCCCTTCTTGCTCAGCTCTACAGGGATCCTCATGTGGGGCTCAATCCCAGGACGCTGGGATCATGATCTGAGCCTAAGGTAGATGCTTAACCGACTGAGCCACCCAGGTGCTCTTATCATTTCATTAATGACATCAAATTGCAAGATTAAGAAGTCCATGAGGTTAGAAGTTCCTCTTTTAAATCTTTTACCATCCCTTTGTCTTCAGATTGGGCTGTGCTTTTCTTTTTCTTCAGTTATTCTAAGTTAAACTCTCTAGGCATGGATTTTATAAGAACTCCTCTGCTTCCTAAATCCCTAAATCTCTACTCTCTTTCCCAAATCTATAAGCCAAATGTTACTTGTCAGTTCATTGATTCTGGTTTGAGAGTGGAGAAAGAAAAACCACCCACCAGATAAGTTTCTGTTCTACTTTCTCAATTCATGAAAAAAGACATATCATGTATTAGTTTTGTTTTTTTGTTTTTTTGGTTTTGTTTTTTTTTTTTGTAAGAGTAGAACTGTTCCTAAGGATAAAGACTTGGAAAGAATGTGAACTTCTTAGAAAAATTGTCACATGAGAGATTGCCACCAAGTGCGTTTTTGAGGTGCTTATAATGTATGTGCTCGAACTTTTCAACACAGTTCACAATAAAATAATTTGGCATTAGAAAACAAATCTATGACTCTAGCTAAAGTAGATTCATTATTAAAATATAAAAAGCTGGTGTGCCTGGGTGTCTCATTCAGTTAAGTGTCTACCTTGGGCTCAGGTCATGATCCTGGGGTCCTGGGATTAAGCCCTGAGGTGGGCTCCCTGCTCAGTGGGGGGCCTGCTTCGTCCTCTCACTCTACAGCTCCCCCTGCTTGTGTACTCACTCATGCTCTCATGCTCTTTCTGTCAAATAAATTTTTTAAAAAACTTAATATATATTATATGTTTGATATATAGTATTATATATAATGTATGTATAATGTGTACATATATGTATATATATATACATACATATATTTATATATATACACACATATATATGTGTATGTGTGTGTGTGTGTGTATATATATACATATACATACATATATATATATATATATATATATATATATATATATCCACTTAAGGAAATAGGGCCATACCTATAAGGAGTTTTGTGGCCAGGATCCCAGGGATGGAGTTAGGTTTATCACTACATTTATCAAATGAAATAATACAAGTACAGCTCAGGTCAGTGCTGGGCACATAGAAAACACTCAGTAAATGTTAGTTTTCCTTCTCGTTTTTATATATGTGGATTTTCTACACCTTCAGTGTCCTCTGTGTGTGTGTGTGTTTAAAATATACCTAAGTATTGTTTGTGAGGTATCATAATAATTTTTCTTGAAATTAGGATATTTAATAACTAGTATATGGCACATGATAATGAGCTTATGAATTTCTTCAAACTTAGAGGTGAAGATCAGTACATTCTGACCTAGATTGCATGATAAAATATGTGATGGATAGCAATAAGGCCCATACATTCAGTTCCTGTAGTGCACAATAATTTCCAGTAGCAATTCTGACTTAGAAGCTAGTAGATATAGACCTTTCTTCTATGTGTTTTTTGACTTTAGAATTAAGGACAGCCACAGATAGAACTTATATAAGCATAGTGCTTCGCAAGTCAGTCAGCCCAGCCCTCTTTTAGGTGAGCTTCCTTCTAATTTTAAACTGTTCAAAATTGTATATTTCAGCGACTACTTCTTGCCTCCTACTATATTTACAGAGTTTCTAATTCAAACCTTACAACTTCTAGGCTAGCATTTATTTTGGGTTGTTGAATAAACTAGAACGCTATGAAATAATTGCTTTTGTCTAGATGCTTTCACAGCATTTCTATAAAATGTTTTCATAATACCCTCTACCTTCTTTCTCAAATCCCAGTTTCCTGTCTTTATCTTTGATATCTGTCATCCTCCTAAGAGCCCTTTCCTTTATTTTCATCTGTATTTTTGTTTTGCCTATTTATTTTGCTCATTATGAAGTAGAACTAAGGTTACAATAGCACACTCCTTGCTAAGTTCTCAAAGAAAAAAGATGGATTAGCTACACTCCAAAAGTCAGAATTTAATTTAGAGAATTAAAATAATACATAATTATTTATAAAAGGAAGCTCCAAATAGAATTCATTGTACTTTCTATTAAGATCCAAAATGTTTTATTTCACTACAACTAGCATTATTATATTATTCTTTTACGAACATAAATAAAACTTGGATGAATTAAAAAAAAAAAAACACCTTATCCCAGTAGCCTCACATGCTTCACAAGTTCCTAATTCATTAGAACACAATTAACAGGTCTCTTACAACATTGAATGCCATCACATGCCAGGCTATGATGAAGCAGTGTGTGTCTCTAACTAGAATACTTGCAACTGTTCATGAGTTTAGCTTATTCAAACTTGTAGAATTTGACTATTACCTGACTCAAACTTTGGCAAAAGTCTAGATGTCCCATTATTAATTCCACACTTACATACTTATATTTTCATTTATCCACACTGTTCCTTGGCCGTGCATTCTATTTTTTTCAGATTTCATGACTTATTTAGGGTTTAAATTATGTTGAAGTAGTATTTACTGAACAAATATATTTCAAAAGTTTATTACATACAACACTGCTCTAGATACTGGGAATGAAGAAGTATAAGTAGAAAGCCTCTGTTCTCATTAATAAGCATTTACTCTGCTTAGGGGAGATAATTGGTAAAAACTAAATGGGTAAATTTTATAAGAAGTAGGATGGTGTTAGCTGCTGCAGAGAAAAATAGAGCAATTAAGAGGCATGGGGATTCCAGTGGTGGTGGTGGTGTATAGATAGATATAGATGTATGTGTGTGTAGTGTATGTGTGTGAAGTTATTTTTACTAGGGTTGGCAGGAAATGTTTTATGACAAGAAGACAATTGGGTAGACACTAAAGGAAGCAGTGAAAGAAGCTGTGAAGCTCTGGAGAAGGGTTTTCTACAAGAAGAGAACAGCAGGTATGGGAGTGAGTCTGGTTGGTATGTTCAAGGAGAGTAAGGAGGCCAGAGTGTCTGAAACAGAGTGAAGGAAGGGAATGTGGTAAGAGATGAGGTCTGAAAGTAACAAAGATGGGTCTGAGGGAAGGAAGATTATGTTCAGACCTCTAAGGCTTTTATATAAATGCTGACTTTCTCATGGGACTACATGATCTCCTTTGTTGTTTTTTGAATTATTATTATTTTCTTTCTTTTAACTTAATGAAACAAATTTTCTATAATAAAGTGCTCTAGTCTTAAATTTTCAGCACTAGGAGTCTTGATAATTATATATTTGTATATATTCACATAACCATTGCCCCTAATAAAATAGAGAACATTCATATCACACCTGAAATTTCCCTCATGCCCTTTCCATTCAGTTCCTCTCATTTTGTGTTCTTGAACTTACATAAATGGAACCATATAGACCATATAGTATGTACTCTTCTGTGTATGGAATCTTTTGCTCAATGTAATGTCTATGAGAGTCATCCTTGTTGTTATTTGAATTAATAGTCCATTTCTTTTTATTGATGTATAGCATTCCAATGTTTATTTGTTCATATTTTTTATGTATCCCTTTTCCTGTTGATGTAATCTGGACTGTTTCTAGTTTGTGCTTATTATGAGTAAGGTTGCTATGATGTCTTTCTGAGGATGTATGTTTTTATTTATTAGGAGTATATACCTAGCTGGACCATAGGGTGGATCTATGTTCAACTTCATAATAAAAATTCCAAACAGTCCTCCAAACTGTTTATCATTTTATACTCCCACTAGTATTGTATAAGAGCTGTGGTTGTTCTCCACTGCTATTGCTAGTATTTTTTTTTATTTTATTCATGCAAGTGGGCATGGAATAGCCTTTGTTGTTTTAATTTGCATTATTCTTTTGGCTAATGATGATGAACACCATTCCTGCACTTAGTGGTTATTCCTATATCTTCCTTGTATATTTTCATGTGGCATGCATTCAAGTACCTTACGATCTCTATGATTAAAGTTAGACTTAAAAAAAAATAAATAAAGTTAAACTTAACAACCAACCCCACCCTTCCTCTCTATAATTTTTTTGGTTGGCTGGATGACGTTTAAGTCAAACAAAAACTGGAATGATTCCAGAAGCTTCTCTTGCCTCTCCCATAAAATTATAATTAAGTCTTATAATTTACCAAACCCTAGAAGAAATAGAAAAAATAAAAACATATGAGGAAAAAAAAACCTGCCTTTATGTTCCTTTATAGTTTTTGCTGAAGAATTTTTGAGACCACATTTATAAAAATTCCCATTAATTTCTACCCCCTTGGTTTTGCTCACTAAGAAAGTCTGGCTCTGCTGAAGAGTAGTAAATGCAGGTCAAACTTGGATGGCCTGAGTTAGAATCAAGCCTTTGTTAGAATTATTGTTCTACTTCTTCCTAGCTGTAGGACCCTGAGATAAATTAGTAACTGTGTTTGTAAAATGAAGATAACATTGGCAGTGACCTCAGATTAAGTTAGAAGCTATGCTTCCCAATCTAGGGCAATATTCTTCCCAGGGGTATTAGGCAGTGTTGAAGCCATATTTAATTGTACAGCTGCAGGAATGAGGAGAAGCAAGTACTACTGGCATCTAGTGGAGGTAGAGACCAGGGCTGCTGCTGAATATCTTATAATATACAAAGAATTACTCAGCTCAGGATGCTGATAGTGTCAAAGTTGTAAAACCCTGGTATAGATATAGAATTATATTTGGTAAGATATATTTGCTTATTTTATATATACCTCTTCCCCTCTAGAATATATACCCACCATAAGGAAAGACTGGGTTGATTTTGTTCACCAGTATATTCCTGCTACCTGGACTAGTGCTTGTACATGGTAGATGCTCAATAGAAAAGTTGATTTACATGTATTTTATTCATGTGCCTCTTTCTCCACTGGATTGCACTCTCACTGTGGGCAGACTAACTACCTTTCCATCAATGGGCAGCAGCATAAAACACAGTGCCTGACATATAGCAGATGGACCATAATATTTTTTCAGATAATGAAAAATTATGCAGATTCTCTATAATTTGCAAGAGGATGAAATGTGAAGTTAACAAATACTCTATTTTCTCTTTCAAAATCTTCTAATCCAACTTTTTTCTACATTCTTAGACCAAAGAAACAGCCCACAGGAGTACTTTGTGTGTAGTACAATTAGTCCAGGACTAAAAGATTTTGTTTTAGGGCAAAAAAGAAAAAAAATTTTATTTCTCCATAAAATAATACTTTTCAGTCTAATTAGTCACATCTAAACAATAGAAGGAAGTGGTATTTTAAGTTTCAGAGAAGGTACTGTCTTTCTCAGTGATCTTTTTTGCATGCTAAGAATTTATAATTTAGCAATAAAGATAAACATACAAATAATCATAATACAATGAGAAAGAAAAGAGACCATGCCATTGAGTTCTCAATGTCTAAAATATTGCCTGGTTTAGAGTAGGTACTGGCTGGGTGAAGTTAAAAGGACCTGGTATAAGCCTGACAATAATAAAGTTCAATAAATGGCCACTTTCACTTTTCTCCTAATCGGTAAGAGCTCAATGTGTGTAAGCTTTTTGTGTATATATTCTTAGCATTTCTACCAGGTCTTTCATAAAGGACCTGGTTATGTTTACTGGGGCATTAAGGGATCACCATTATTTTGAAGCTTTGTTGAGGTTCAGTATGAATTCTGGGGAGGAAAGACAATGAAAGGAAATACACTTTCTTTCATTGGTTTTGTCTTCATATTCTCATAGATATACACTATCCTTGTCCAAATTGGACAAACTTTAATTGCCAGACCTTATCCCTTGGGGCTTCAGTTCATCTGTTTGCTCCTCATGAAATTACTTTCCTCTCTTCTCACCTATCAAAATCCCACTTGCCTCTTAATATCCAACTCAGAAGTTACTTTTGCCATGAAGCCCAGTATTCTCTCCCTTCTTGAACATCAATAGCACTCCATACTTCACTATTTTTGAAGGAAGTCACAATGTACAGTCCACACTTAAAATGTGGGGAGTTATACTCCACCTTATAGGGGTAGAGTATCTAAATATTATTTAGAATTGTTCCACATGGGAGATTTCAGCGTTCTCCCAGAGAAGTAGAACAAGTAGGAGATAGATATATAGGTAGATAGATAGATAGATAGATAGATAGATAGATAGATAGAGGGTAGATATGACTTACATGCTTCTGGAGACTGGCAAATCTGAAATCTGTGTAGGGTAGGTTAACACAGTAGAAATTCTAGAACTGATGTTCCAGTCCAGAGAGTGCAGAGATGGAACAACTTCTTCTAAGAAATGCTAGTTTTGCTCTCAAGGCACTTTAACTGATGGGATTATTATCATCCAATCTATTCTTGTCATTGGATCATATATCAGTAATAATCCCTTTTGCTTAAAGTCAACTGATTATAGATGTTAATCATATTGATAAAATATCTGCATAGAGCACCTAGATTAGTGTTTAATTGAATAACTGAGCACAATGGCTTGGCCAAGTTAACATAGAAAATAAACCATCAAAATCTTGTCTCCCTTATTTATTTATTGAATTATTTATTTATATCAGCATAGATTCATGGACATTTCTTTTATATATCTGGTTATAACCCAACATTATTTTGTTTATGATGTTGCTCAAATCGTTCCAGCTTTGGCCATTGGTAGATTTTTCAGTTTGCTACTGTGTTCTTTGACATAATCTCACCAGTTTGCATTATGTATGTGTGTGTGTTCATATTTGTAAGTATTTAGCACTGTCTTACTTTCAGGCACTACAAGATGCTTATCTTATATATTCCCTGCCCCAGTCCTAGGATTAGGCATTTATCCAAGGAGCCCTGGTTCCTTTTATTGGAGAGTGATATTAAAAATCAGATTTAGGGGGCGCCTTGTTGGCTCAGTGTGTTGGGGCTGTTGCCTTCGGCTCAGGTCAGGGTCCTGGGATCGAGCCCCACATCGGGCTCTCTGCTCTGTGGACAGCCTGCTTCCTCCTCTCTCTCTCTCTCTCTGTGCCTACTTGTGATCTCTGTCTGTCAAGTAAATAAATAAAATCTTTAAAAAAAAAATCAGGTCTAGATATTAGATGTGCTTACTGGGGTGTGTTGTTTATAACCCTCTCAACTGACCGAGCAAGGAAACATAAGTGTATCTACTAACCCATATGTGTATGCACACATACTTATATATTTCTATATGCTTCCAACTTAATCCATTACTGTATGGATCATCCTAGCTTCTGACCCTAGCTTATCTGGAGAACCCTCCCCACCACTCCCAACAGTAAGAAAGCTGGTTTCTACAATCTATCATCCACTTTCTAATTTCAATTCCATTATACATATGTAGTGGTTTGAGAATTGTTAACCTGTACGGGAAGCAACTTTATCAGCTTCCAAAGTAAGGTCATCACCTTTTCCCCAACCCTCTTCATGTGAAATTGTTTCATACATTTTTAATGTAGTTAGATTATTTTTTTTACATTCTTTATTCCATCTGGGATCCTTAACCTTCAAATGATTTTTTTAAAGAATTTACATACATTAAGGTTCACTGTTTGTGCTACAAAGTTTTGTGACTTTTAGTAAATTCATAATGCCATGCATTCATTATTACAGTATTATACAGAATAGTTTCATCATCCAAAAACAAACAAACAAACAAACAAACAAACAAAAAACATGCTTTACATGTTCTCCTCCCTATCCCAACCTGGAATTCCTGGGAACTACTGTTCTTTTTACTGTTTCTATAGTTTTGCCTTTTCCAGAATGTTACATAACTGGAATTATATATTCTGTAACCTTTCATTTAAGCTTCTTTAACTTAGCATTATGCATTTAACATTCATCCATTTCTTTTTGTGACTTTATCATACATTCCTTTTTATTGCTGAATAATATTCCCTGTGTGACCATAGCATAGTTTTGTTTGTTGTTGTTTTTTTTTAAGATTTTATTTATTTATTAGACAGACAGAGATCACAAGTAGGCAGAGAGGCAGGCAGAGAGAGAGGAGGAAGCAGGCTCTCCACGGAGCAGAGAGCCCGATGCGGGGCTCGATCCCAGGACCCTGGGATCATGACCTGAGCCGAAGGCAGAGGCTTTAACCCACTGAGCCACCCAGGCGCCCCAGTTTTGTTTGTTTTTAACCTATTCTGTTGCTTCTAAGTTGGGGCACAGTAGTCTTTGATCAATAAAAGAATGGAGTAGGGGATCAAGTGAGCAAAACAGTGCCTTTAGGTTTGAAGATTTAGAAAAGGGAAAGAACCTAATTCCTTTTATTTATTTCAACCTCAACTTCCTTCATGCTTATTCCTTCCTTTCCATTACCAAGCCTACTTAGCTAAGAATTTATTTCTAACTGCTCATTAGTGAGTAGTATAGCTTTTGAAGCCAAAGGAAAATTTTGTAGAATTGTTATACATAACCTGAAATTCATCTGAAATTCAAGGACAAAGAATACAATGTCATACCCTTTCCACTGAGAATGTATGGACAAAGCTCATTGACATAAAAGGGAAAAATAAACCAAACATATAACCATCATGAATAATTGCAAGAAGATTATAATTATTATAATTTAGGATGCTGTAATTAAAGTTCCCCATTTCCAGACTCTCGTGGACCAGAACTAAAATATGAAAGTTGATATAGATGGACCTAAACATAATAATTATATCTAAGCATTTATTTTTAACAGGAAATTGATGAAAATTGCATATACTGTGGAGGTTTTTGGTTTGTTTTTAATTTTGTGCTCGAGAGCCTTAAAATCTCTTCAGGTTGGAAGGCAATACCCCTTATGTATTGGAGATAGAATTTGTATTGGGGCAGAAAAGAAAACACACCATCCTCACTGAAGCATGCCAGTTCCAAGGCTGATTCACATTCCAAATTGAGTTGTTTTGCCTTTCTTAGCTTTCCTTTGAATCTGTTTCCAAGCTATAATCTGTAGACAACTGTTCGCCCACATACCTGTGGTTAGGCATTGTGAGACAGCTTTACCTTTATTCCATGTTAAATGTAAAAATTACTTTAATGCAGTACTGAAGTAAAAAATGCTGTAGGCACTCCAGAAAATAAAAGCCAGAAATTTCTGACTTAATCGTCCTGCAGAACAAAAATCTCAGCTTCATTGTGTATCCTATGCATGTCAAAATGTACATTTGACATAAAGCTGAAAGATAAATAAGATAAACCACTTTCATCTTATTACTTATTATGAAGGATTTGAAAAAAACATATCAAGGGCAAGCTGGGGTCTTACTCTTTCCATGGTTTTGCTCATGTGTATCTCTCTGGGCAGGGAGTTCTTTAGCCAGATTTCCAAAATGAGCATGGGAGGAGGGCAGAGAAGAGAACTTTGCTCAAATGTACACTCTGGTTGAATGTTGTATAAATTATCAATAAACCTGTATAGTAACATGGTTTAATACTTTTTTAAAAATTGTGGAAAGTACTTTCATTGATCAATAATTATTTATTGTTTATTGAAACCTACTTTGGTGGTGTCTGGCTGGCTCAGTAGGTAGAGCATCCAAGTCTTGATCTTGGGATTCTGAGTTCAAGCCCACAGTGGGAGTAGAGATTACTTAAGAAATGAAATCTTAAAAAAGAAAAGAAAAGAAAATGGAAAGGAAGCCTACTTTGGCCATGGGATGCGAATAAATCCTGAACAGACACCAAAATTCTAGGTAGATAAGCCAGATGTAATGCCTACTTGGAGAAAATAGATGTAAAAGATGTTAACAATAAGATAAGATATGAGTAAGTGTCTGATAAGTAGTATAGACCAGTTGTTTCCATGAAAAAGACATTGGTAACATTGTAGAAGAAAATAACAGGATCTCCTGGAACTACTGGTACAGTCAGAATATCATCAAGAACTCAGAAGAGAAAAAACAAACACACAAATAAACAGAAAACAATCTCAGAAAAGAGAAAGAGAGAGAGCATCATGGACCAGAGTATTTAAGAAGGCATCAAAAAGAAGGCAACTAAACCAAGATACTGTTTAGATTGTGATTCATAACAAAGCTCACCAAAACTTAGTGTTTTTTTTAATTTTCTCTTCTTTTTTTTTATTGTGTTATGCTAGTCACCATACAATACCTCATTAGTTTCTGATGTAGTATTCCATGAAAAAACTTAAGTGGTTTAAAACAAGCAATGTATTTAGTTCATGATTTTGTTCTAGTCTAGGCTGGTTTTGCTGATTTCTACAGGTTTTTCTTTCTTTTTTATTTTATTATGTTATGTTAGTCACCATACAGTACATCATTTGTTTTTAATGTAATGTTCCATGATTCATTGCTTGCATATAACACCCAGTGCTCCATGCAATACATGCCCTCCTTAATACCCACCACTGGGCTATCTCATCCCCCCACTCTCCCCTCCTCTGAAACCCTCAGTTTGTTTCCCATAGTCCATAGACTTTCATGGTTTTTCTCCCCCTCTGATTCCTCCCCTTCATCTTTCCTTTCCTCTTCCTAATGTCCTCCATGCTGTTCTTTATGTTCCTCATTTAAGTGAAACCATATGATAATTATCTTTCTCTGCTTGACTTATTTCACTTAGCATATTTGCTTCCAGTTCCCTCCATGTCAGTGCAAATGCTGGGTATTTATCCTTTCCCATGGCCGAGTAATATTCCATTGTATATATGGACCACATCTTCTTTACCCATTCATTTGTTGAAGAGCATCTTGGCTCCTTCCACAGTTTGGCGATTGTGTATAGGTTCCTCCAAAGTTAAAAATAGAGCTACCCTACGACACAGCAGTTGCACTGCTGGGTATTTACCCCAAAGATACAGATGTAGTGAAAAGAAGGGTGACATACATCCCAATGTTCATAACAGCAATGTCTATAGGGTTTTTCATGCATATGTGGGCAGCCAGTGGGTTGGCTGATGGCTGGTAATTCAGGATGACTTCATTTCCATGTCCATTGATTTTATACTGTTAGCCAAAGTATTCCTCCATCATGCTATCTTAGGCTTATTAATATTGTGGGCTCAAGATTCCCAATGCAAGAAGAGGGGGCAAGCCCTAACACAAAACAACTTTTCAAGTCTCTGCTCAAAGTCATGTGTGCTATTGTCCCATTGGCCAAGGCTAGTCACAAGACAAACTGGAGAAATAAATGACACATTTTGTCTGAAAGAACTACCATTTCACTTTGCAAAGTAGTATTCAGGTGAGGATGGGGAAAGTCTATGGCCATTTTTTCAATATAACATGGTATATAAAGCAGTGATCAAAGATGTAGATCCAGTGGAGTACAGAGAGTAATGTTGAAAAGAAGTGAAGAAACCTAGATCTTTTGCCCTTGAATGAGCCACGGCAGGGTTTTGCTAGAGGAAAAAGAGGTAACTAAGTTAACATTTTATGAATATTAATCTTAAAGTTGAGCTGATTATAGTCTGTAGGAGAGAGAATTTAGAGAAACATTCAATGCTTGTGAAAGCAGCTAGCAGTATCTGGCACCTATCAGTTGCTTACTAAATGATCCCTATATCTTAATCTGAATCCAGATGTGAAGTGATTAGGATATGCACTCTGGTAATGGAATGAATGTGATGCAAGTGCCAGATGTGAGAAGCAATTCTGAATGAATTATTAGCATGCTTTGATTACTGATGGATCTGGGGGTTAGGGAAGAGAAGTAGAAGGAAATGAAAAAGAATAAGATAGCTTCCAGGTTTCAATCCTTGATGACAGAGGAAGATTGGTAATATAGTAACAGATACAGAGAAGGAAGGAAGAATTCACTGGAATACATTTTTTTTAGACACATTAAATTTTAGTGGATGGCAGCATATCCCATTGATCATGTTCAGTGGGGCATTGGAAATATGAGTGAAAAGCTTAAGAGTCAGGGATATATGAATAAATAAATATTATTGTCCATCTTCTGCATAAGGATGATTAGAAAATGTAATAGTTGGATGAGTTGTCCGAGACAGAATACAGAGAGAAAACAGAGCATGGAGACAATCATTGGAGGAAAAAAAGAGAAAAGAAATCAGAAAAGGATTATTCAAACAACAACAACAACAACAACAATGGAGGGAGAAGTGGTCAAAGGATTGGGGGTTGGAGGTGGGGAACCAGGTTATATAATGTCAGAGAGGCCAAAATAGGAAAGAGTTCAAAACAAGTTCCTGAGCTTTTATCACAAGTATTAGAAAATAGAAATTAAATTTTGTTGTTTCAATAGGAACAATAGTAATGGACAAAAGAGGATGGCATGAGGTTGTCAGCGATGCAAAAGAGCAGCCTAGAAAGATAACTGAGGCCAAATTCCCAATTGCAAGGTACCTCTCCTGGATCAAGGAGAAGATCTAATCACTAAACTGTGTTTCAGTTCGTGAACTCTGCCTACGATGCACCATTTGAAAACCAGCAATTTGACATGATGATAAGAAAATTTTCTGACCCAAATACATAGGCAGAGTCAATATTTTCTTCTTTCATTTTGTTCTCATGATATCAAAGTTTGTTATTTCCTAATGTTACATTTAAGTCCAATGTCCACTCAGCCACTTGCTGATTATGAATTACAAATTCATTTAGTGAAAGCAGACAGATTGTTAGGGCTCACTGTTTATGTTGTGGTCATCATGGATAGGGTCCCTTAGAGTTGCACAACACAAAATGTGTGTGACCACTTATAACAGCTTAGAATGGAAGGAAATCATCTCTGAATAATTTACACTCTTGTGAAGGAAAAGCAGGCAGAAAGAAACACACAAATACAGCCAATGGAAAATCCCAAAATATTGATTTCATAGATAGATCAGGCAAAGGAATCAGCAATAGAGAGTTGTAAAAAAAAAAAAAAATTCTGGGATGTTTTTGTTTGGAGGAGATGAAGTAGAGAAGATACCCTGAAAGAAAGCTCATGTTAGAAAGAAGTAGATGACAAGGTCAGAAAACCAAGTATGTGGGTCTCCCAATACCAGATTCCATAGTTTGGATGTTATTCTTAGGCTATATAGAAACTTGAGGGATAGGAACATTTTCAGAAGAATTCACAGTGAAGGGAAGCCATTAGGGGATGCTTTCAGACAGAGTCATTACCTTTTTTTTAATCTTAAGAGTTTTATACATATATACATTTATACAGAGTTTATACATATATACATATAGAGAGAGTTTTATACATATATACGTCATAAACTCATCTGCTTAGCCTGGATAAGAATGCTGAGGTTAAATAGATCTTCTAAGTGATATGCACTTCACATTTATCTTACAATTTATTTCTGGATTCTTAGTGACATCATGTAAATTGAATATTTTTCACACGAATCCTGGTTTTTCATCTTTATAATATAAGAAAGCTTAAGTACATACATTGTAAAAAAAAAAAAACAACTACTCAACAGCTATTAAAAATGAATTGATAGTGATCAGTGCCCGACATACTGGCCTAGCATATTCTTATTCTTCTACTTCAGATTAAATGATGTAAGTTAAGACTGTCATAATCTTGTTGACTTGTTTAATTTGAAAAGCAGAGTTGTCACTGAATTGATATGAATGGATCAATGGCTAATCAGTTTAAATAGCAATCATTACTAAACATATTTATGGGAACTTAATTACTGTACAATAGTGCCATGTCAAGTGTGAAAAAGCATTAAAATATACTAGAATGTGTCAACAGGCAATGCCAGAAAGTGCAATGGACTATGAACCCATTAAACTTTTATATTTTTATTCACTTTACTTGGACAAATCATCAGATCTCAGTGATAACTTGCAAAATATGCAAATTAGTAATATTGCACTTCAAGCAAGCCATGACACATTTTTGGCCTATCTGTACATTCACTGTATTTAACACAACTTACCATCCAGGGTTGCTGTTGTTGAGTATGGATTCCAGAGTGTTTCTTTGAAAATTCTGGTGATGATCTAGGCAGGTGGTGAAAACTATACCTATTTAAACGGTCCCATCTACATCAATCTTATTTCCTTGCAATATTTTGTACTTCATAATCTAGTTAATTTTATTGGACAAGCTTGCCTTATAAAATAGGAACAACACACATGAGACAATGGAAAGGCATATGTTCATGCAAAGGTTGGGAACACTCTAGGGTGTTTAACATGGCTTGGGTCTGAGTTAGAAGCTGAGATGGGGGCTCTGTGAGCAATGAGAGTAAGAAGAAAGTGCCTGTAGTAAAGATTATAATGTAAAGATAAATATCCCTACTTCAGAGTTCTAAAATAATTTTAGAATCAGAAATCACAAGCATAGTCATGGTAGGAAGGCCATACTTACTGAGAAATGTTTTTACAGCTCTTGGTTTTATCTCTCTCCTTTGCAAACAGACACCCATACCCCAAACAATGGGAGCGTGCACACACTCCCAGACACACTCACATACAGAAAAGTACACATCCTCTTTCCTTTATAGAGACAGAGAAACCTATTGCTACTCTTATCGTTTCACTACCCTCTCCCCAGAGTCTTTCATTAAAAACTCTATTCCAAAAGCCAGATCCTCAGTTAGGAAGGAAAATATTCTTCTTCTATTAAATGAAAACTTTGTCTCTTATTTTGAATCAAAGGTGAAATAAAAGCAATCTGTTTCTTTAAATCATATTTTTATCTTATAGTCTTGAAAGCTTATTAAGAATACTGGCATCTTGAGGACTTTTATTTTGCATCCATTCT
Organism: Taxidea taxus jeffersonii; assembly: GCA_003697995.1. Classification (NCBI taxonomy): domain Eukaryota; kingdom Metazoa; phylum Chordata; class Mammalia; order Carnivora; family Mustelidae; genus Taxidea; species Taxidea taxus. Next base: position 19,935 of record RCUC01098638.1, on the reverse strand, counting down.
CTCCATAGTTTCTAGAAAAGGTACAATATTTCTATATATTTCCACCCTTATTAATACAGTGTTTAGAAAATGGGAGAAGGAGTATGGAAAAGGTAAGGAAAGTTCAGTTTAATCAGACAATAAATTTTTAAAAGGGAAACAAATTGACTTGGCAAGAGAGGCAAAAATCAGAACACATGGTGATTGGGAAAGCCAGAAGAAAATAAGGTATATAAGATTTGGCCAAAAGCTACAGGACAACTCTCACTGATGCAGGTTTTCTCTGTTCATGTCTTAGCTGCTCTAATGTCACTCAGAGATTTCATATCTTTTTTTAATTCCTCTAAAAAAAAGAACATCTTGATGGATTGATTGGTGGAACAATTGCACATGTAATACAAAATTCCTCTCTCCCAAGTTTGAGCATTCTCAAATGCTCATGGAGACACAAATATTTGGAGATTTCTGGCTCATAGTCAAAGTTAAATTCCCCCAGCCTCTTGAAAAATGGAAATTTACACTGATCTGTATACTCACTTTTTGAGAAAAGATATACAATTCTCTTTGTGTTCACATGATCCATAACTCAAGAGTCTACCTTATCATGTATTCCCCCCTTTACTCAAAAGTTTCCAAGATCCAGGCTTATAGTAATACCTTAGGAACAAGAATGTATTTGTCAGTTTTACTAACATACTTGCACACACACACACACACACACACACACACACACGGGAAGGAATGGTGAAAAAGTACAATCACACCAAGATGGCAGTACTCAGAGTCTTGACTTTAAGAGTTACTGGATGAACACCAAAGTTTTTTTAAAGTTTTCTTCCATCAAAAATATATATAATGGGGGCGCCTGGGTGGCTCAGTGGGTTAAAGTCTCTGCCTTCGGCTCAGGTCATGATCCCAGGGTCCTGGGATGGAGCCCCACGTTGGGCTCTCTGCTCAGCAGGGAGCCTGTTTCCTCCTCTCTCTCTGCCTCCCTCTCTTCCTGCTTGTGATCTCTGTCTGTCAAATAAATAAGTAAATAAAATATTTAAAAATATGTACATATATATGATATCCATATAAATACTAGTGTTGAAGGATGTGATCAGGTAAGTAAAGAAAAAGAAAAGCCTTCTGCTAAGTTCAAAGAAAATGTGTTCTAGAGACTGGAGGATATTATAAGTAACATTTCTTTTTAATATCTTGCACTGACAAAGTGAAGAGAAGAGCTGAAGTAGCTGGATATCGAAAGCTGTTGATGAAAAAATTCTGAATTGTCCATCCTAACTCTCTAATGAATCAGATTCCCTGGAAAATCGTTCTTTTCTTTCTTCCACTTTATCCTAAAGATCTGATTCTTGTGTTTTGTCCATTTAATAAGATAAGCATCTCATTCAAAAGGAAACAAGCTGACCTTAAAAATTTCAGGCTTGTTGGAATCAATCTCCACTGAAAGGAGCTACTGTGTCTCTGAGATCAAAAGTAGAACATGAAATCCATACAGGCTCATTAAAATCCTAGACTTCTTCAGGCCCATCTGTAATGATGACAAGTAGTAATCAATGTGATTGCAATGTGTACTTAATGTTTTCCTATATCAACACATGCATACATGTAGCATGGTTTAGAAAGTTTGGAAGTATTTCAAGACTGCTTTGCTCTCGAAATTTCAGACTGTATTATGGTTTCTATTACACGACATAATTGAAACGGGTGATGATCTAGATAGGAAAGGAGAAGCTGCTATTGTGACTTTTTCCCCACTGTGGGCTTTTTGGGTTTCAGCAGCCCAACACTCTAAGGCCCCAATGTGATACCCCAAGATACTAAACATAAGCCAAACCACTATCTCGTGTTAACACCCAGAGATGATACACCAGCAAATGTTTCCTCTGGGAAGCCTCTGAGGATCCCAATTACTCTGAATCAAGAGAGAAGTCAGTCAGGCTTGAAGTGAGGGGCTTGCATTTAAAATCAGCAGAGAGGGAAAAGTGTGATGAACGGATGAAGTTTCTTGGCTTGTCAGAGCTGCTGAAAACTATTACTGTCAAACTTACCACCTCCTTTCTACCCCACCTTCTGTACAGTATTGATAGGATATGTAATCAGATCCATTCTTCTTCATCTTCCTGCAGTAGCATGAGGTTGTTATTGACAGTTTCTAACTTTCAATCCAAGATGTTATTTTTCAGGACAGAATTCTGGAGAAGCCCCTATGTCCCTCCTTATTCAGAATTTAAACCCAGAATATATTTCCCAGGGGAAAGGGAAAAAAAAAAAAAAAGAATGTCTACAGCCCTGTTTGCTGCCAAGGGACTTAATGAAAGATTGCAGGCACCACATCCTCTTTAATTGAATTTCAGCTTGTTTCACACATGGGAGTCCAGTTGTCACCAGGGAATTCTAAACGAACACATTGTCCTTCATGGCTATGGAGGCCAGTGTAGTGGAGGATGAGAAGAGCATTATTCATGGAAATTGTCCATGCCTCCTTAGAAGGGATCAGATGACTGGAGTCCTTGAGCTAGGAGACACTGGAGCTCTGCTTCCAGGACACATTTGAGAGCCTAGCCAGCAAAATGTTACTCATTCTTTAAACACAGCGCTCCTAGTGGCTATAGTAAGAAAGTGCATGCGATAAGGACACATGATGAGATGAGCACCTGGTGTTACACGCAACTGATAATTCATTGAACACTACATCTGAAACTAATGATGTACTCTAAGTTGGCTAATTGAATTTAAATTTAAAAAAAGAAAGTGTATGGACATTCTAAGTAAATAATTTCTTCCCTGGCTTCTAAAACCATCAGTATCTTTATCATATTTAGATATCTTTGGTCAAATAACTTTATTACAGATTATATTATTTTTTAATAATGAGAAAAATCTTAACTATGATATAAAACATAACACAATTTACCATTTTTAAAGGTACAGTTCAGTAGTGTTAAATATGTTCACACTGTTTTATAACAGATCTCTAGAACATTTTTGTCTTCGAAAATCGAAACTCTGTACCCACTGAACAATTTCCTACATCCCTCTACACCCAGACCCTGCCAACTACCACTCTGCTTTGTTTCCATGCGTTTGTCCATATTCTGTGTTTTTATCCAGGTAGTTGATGTATAGTTAACACTGGCTTAGCATTAATTCCACAAAAATTGAGTTATACTCTTGTAGCGACTATAGTAAATTTTAAGGAATAAGTTCTATCCCTCACAAAACCCACAATCTAGTAGAGAAAACTAATATTTGAATAGTCCCTACAGCGCAGTGCAATGTATACCATACGGCAATACATACATATAGTAATAACACTTCAACTAACCATCTTAAATGTTTTTGCCAAATTACTTTCTACATGATCTGATCATGACTCCAGATCAGAACATTTCTCTTGCATTTTCATATTTTCACCACAGGTCTTACTCCCTGAAAACTAAGACCATATTTATATCTTTCTATTAAAAGTCCAAGACCGCTTTTAATTTCCTTTATGTATTGATCGATGGTCATAAGTATTGTCACTTTTTATTGTTGGAGAATCACAGTGAAAACACCTCTCCCATTCTATCTTCTCTGTCAGCTCCATAGCTCTCTGTTCTAGCTGATGTTATGTGAGCATTTTTCTTCATTCTCTTAAGATTTCATGTCTTCTGCCAGGCATTCTTCCCCACTCTTTGAGAGGTACTATATAGTTTCTAGAAATCCCTTTTTTTGGTTTAAAAGTTTCTTCTTGACATATTTTCCCTTTGAAACAACTGTATATTAATTTTCACTTTGAATAGCTCAGTTCAAAAATCTCTCCCAGAATACTAACCTTTAAATGTAGATGGAGGTACATTTGCACTCGTAATTACTACTCAGATTTTTCAATCATAGAGCTGAGGATCTTGAAGGGACACTCAATATCATTGGGATCAATGCTCTTATTTTGAAAATGAGGAGGGACGCCTGGGTGGCTCAGTTGGTTGGGCGGCTGCCTTCGGCTTGGGTCATGATCCCGGCGTCCTGGGATCGAGTCCCACATCGGGCTCCTTGCTCAGCCGGGAGCCTGCTTCTCCCTCTGCCTCTGCCTGCCTCTCTGTCTGCCTGTGCTTGCTCTCACGCTCTCTCTCTCTCTCTCTCTCTTACAAATAAATAAATAAAATCTTTAAAAAAAAATGAGGAAAATTAAGGCTAGAAATAGGAAATGACTTGTCCAAGGTCAAAGTTTCTAAAGATACATTCCAGGTTTCTTCTGGCTCAACCATTTGTTCCCACTTGAATCAACAGAGTGGGTAGCAAATGATGGGTTTGATGAGTCTTGAGAGGCACAGCATCACCCCTTGTATAAGTGCTCTAGGGAAATAATAAACCTCTCAATAAGCCTTGGAACGTACATAAAGATGGTTCTATAAGTGATTGTGCTCGTATCTTCCTCCTAAGGTCTGTGATAAGATGCCTTGAATTTATTAATTCCAATAAATCCTCTTTAATATAATGTGGCTCATGGGAAGTAGCTGCTTCTTCAATTGCTATGAGAAGAGACACATAATAGCTTTATTTTAGATAATACAGATTTTTTTTTTCTATTGTCTGTGTCATGTCCTTCCTCTAAAACACTCTGAATCTCCTTTACCCATTCATTCATCATTTCACAAGAGATCATTGAGCTCCTAATTCATTTCTGCCATTTTATTTGGCATTGGGCATAAAATAGTGAATAAGATAGACTTTGTCTCTGCCTTTATATCTCTGCTTTCAGAACAGTCTAACAAGATTATTTGTGTTTTCACCTGTATTGTTTCTTCTAGGAAGACTTAGGGATTCCTTGTTGTTATTGTTGTTTGTTTGTTTTTTTAACAAATATGAAGGTAGAGGAATATTCCTCAAGCTTTTTTTTACTGTGACCATACATAATTAGGACATCACATGTAAGAAAACCAATGTGACAGAGACCTTCTAAGATGCTAAAATGATAAATTCCTTGTCCATTTCCTGAGACTACATATTAAACTGAAGTTCTTTGCCCTAGAAATTACCACTGTGAATTATAAGGGTCAATTGTTTGTTTTTTCCTCCTAGATCTGTTCACTTGTGGGGTGTGAATACATTCAGTAATCCATAAGCTCATTACATGGGCTGTCAGTAGTAACATTTAGTTAAACACTGTTTATCCATAGTGCCTAAAACGATGCCTGGAATACAGTAAATATTTGACAAATTTTATAGAATAAGTGAAATGAGCTTCAGAAAAGTGCTGAATGTATGCTGGCTGGTCATTTTTCTTTCTCACTCCTAGAACTGCCATTAACCTGAAAAAGGGTTAGTAATTTGTAATAATTTACATGAACCTTGCTGTAGTTATAGCCTTGTTAAGGGAAAATGGTTTTCAGAAGTTTTTTCCTATAATATTCAATAATGTTTCTTCCACATCCTGCTGCTTCCTTTCCTCAGCCTCTCTTCCCAGAGGTGGTTGCCATCCTAGAAGCCTGGACATGAGCCCCAATTGAGTGAAACCACCTCAAGGCATCTCAGCAAGACTTGCTTTGGGGCAGGGGTTGGAATTAGCAAGGAGGGCTGGGGCTTTCATAGTATAGCAAAGACCCATGATCTAGTACATATTACCATTTTGTGTTTTACTTCTTTGCCTGGCTGATGGACTAGTTCAGAAAAGGTATGAGGCAGTGAATAAAAAAAATGCATTGAATTAATTTTTTTTTTTCATTTAGTAATTACTGCACTGCAGCAAACAGAGCTGGTTCTGAGTGAACGCTGACATCTAATTTTCAGGTTTTGGATTGCTTGGAGAAAAGCAGGTCTCTGTTTTCGTCTACTAACTTTTCACTGTGAGGTAATTATGCAGAACAGAGTATGGTCCTGGGTGATGTTTAACACAGGCAGGTCATGACTAGACAGAACATGGACACTTGCTTTTAGGATAGGAATAATTAAAGGCTCATAATTTTGGAAGAGCAGTGATGATGCCATTTAATAGACACACACTTGCAAGGAATTGCATGCTTGAAAGGCATGTGTTTTTCCACTTTAGATCATTCATAAACTGTCAGCCTAATTTGGAAGCAAATCTTGTTTTCTCTCTTTGTCCTATTGTTGGTGGAACATATCTATCTCCAAGAAAGAGATTGTGCTTTATGCCATCTATTGATATTGTTGATTTGTAAATGTATAGAGATATATATTCCAATAGATTATTTTCCTTATGTTCCAAATAAACCAAGAAATTGGGAAAATGAAAATCTAAGTGGAAAATAGCATGGAATCATGGATTTGGAATTTTAGGGGTATAAAGAAATTTAAAGATCATATTTTAATTTATTTTTTATATAAATTATACATTGCAAGAGTTAGGCAAAATTCACAGTGTGAGGGAACAGTCCTCATGATGCTACCATCACTGAAGACACCAGCCACAGTTCAAGGGTCCTCAAGGTTACTCTGATTTCAGATCACCTGGCTACAAGTTTAGGGGTTCCTACGAGCAACCTTAAGTTTGATAACTGCTAGAATAACTCACAGAATTCAAGGTGTTATGCTTATGATTTCAGTTGTATTATAATGTGAGAATGTAAGTTAGAACCACCCAAAGGGAAAAAAGCATAGGTAGTAATGTGGGAAGTTTCAAAACCTGAGTTTTCATCATCCTCAGGGACACGTTACCCTCCCATCATCAACACATAGTAATACATTAAGTACTTCCCACCAAGAATGTTCATCTGAGCTCTCAAGTCCAGAGTTTTTATTAAGGTTTTATTGCATAGGCATGATTAATTGAATTATTGCATTCTGTCTGTACCTCCCACCCCCACCTTCTGAGCACCAACCATTTAATCATATGGTTGGCCTCACTGGAGTGGCAGACTTCATCCTGAGTCATCTTCTTAGCTATAAACTATCCAGGAACCTGCTGTGAGTCACCTCATTAGCATAAACTATCAGGTGTGGTTGAGGGGCTCACCATTAATAGCAAACAAAACACAACTATCTCTCAGAAAATTCCATAGGTTTAGAGGTTGCCTTCTAGGGACTATGACCATGGCTAAAGCTCTCTTTGGGTGAAGACAAAAATTTTACCACACAAACGTATACATCCCAGCTTGCTGATTTGGTTTAAGGAAGTTCAAATACATTAGAGGAAAGAAGTAGGTATCAAGGAGAGATCTCCTGGCTCCTTGTCCAGAATTTTCTGCCCTACGCCCCCAAATGTTTACTAGAATATGAAATCTACTCTATAGCAGCTTTTACAGGATAATATCTTGAAAAATGCTAACTTTATAAGGCAATGGAGGGGTGATTATTGATTTTAGACTTGAAGGTTTAATTTGCAAACTATGACTTCCAAGTGAGAGTGGGAGCCTAATAAATCAAGGCAAATCTGTTAGTAAGGAGAAAGAAGTAAAAACAAAACAAAAACAGAGAGAAGGTTCTATAGACTATAGCTGGTTTTCTGCTTTGGGACTCAAGAGGAACAAACCAGGATAGCACTGTTTGGATAAAGGTTAAGATAAGGGTGGTGGTGGAAATTAGGGAAGACCATTGCTTTAATGAAACTAGGGATTTTGAGCAAGTGTAGTTAAAGATGAAACTAAAGAGTAACATACAGTCTGTTTATCTAATTATTAAGAAAAGAATCTGCAAATATACTAGAGTTAAGTAACTGGATAGACCTCCGAATTAAAGAATAGGTCCATAAGAATCCTCTTCATCCTGTGGTTGTATCCATTTAGTGCAGACAGTAGTACAGTGTAAAAATACTTGCATGATCTTAGGATCTCTTCTTTCCCATTCATGAGTTGGTTACTATAAAAGCATATATATCACATTCTAATTTTGTGTAAGAAAAGGGAAATAGTAAAATATGTATGTACTTGCTTACTTTTACAAGGGAAGTATAGTAGATATAAACAAAATAATTAAAGGAATTATTTATAATTATAAGGCATTGGCAGGGAAACAAAGTAGAAGGGGTAGGGAAGAATGTGAAACTTCTCTAATATTTTGTATAGTTTGGACTTTTGAAAGTTTTTTGGTATTCTTTATATTTAAAATATTAGACTAGAAAAAAAGAAAAGTAGTAACTGGCTAGAGCCAGAAATAAATAATTTCAGTCATCTTTTAAATGAAGAGCATAGCCACACATAAAGGAAAAACAAAGAATTAATCCAAATATTTTTATATAATTATATATTTATTAAGATATAACTTACGTTCAATAAAGTTCAGCAGTTTTAAGTGTCCAAAAATATCTTTTGAATATAGTACCTTGACTGAATACCCTCAATCTAGAAGGAAAAACTATAAACAAATCTTAAACTCTTATTTATCCTTTTATTTGTTTTTTTTTAATTGTGATGTGTGTATAACAGTTTTGAAAGTACTTTGTGTGCATTGTAGGACTGAACAAAGGAGTATATGTGGTGATGTTGGGAAAGCCAGAGAATATGGAATAGGGAGTGAGGGAAGGCAAAGAAGAACCTGACGGGGTTAGATTGGAATTGGAGACATAGATTTCCTGTGTTCATTGAAAGTGCAAGAAGCAATGACGCCTCAGGAATAATGAGCATACTTAAAGCCTAGATGTTGGTTTCTAAATGTAATTGTCCACTAAAAGGAACCAGGGCTATTGAGAGATATGGCTGAGTCCAGGAGGGGGGCAGGGAAGGTAGAAGATGAACCCATACCAGTTGATTGTTTAGGAGGTGCTAATAAAATTAAAAAAAAAAAAAAACATGTTAAAAGGACAGAGGAGCCAGCTTGAGGGGAATTCTATTGTATGCATCTAGGGCGATTTCAATATTAGGAAGCATAATGGATTATAACACACTGAATAAAATAGGAATCTATGAATATATACTGATCAATAATAGGTAAACAAATAATGAGGAGGAAAGGAAAGCTCTTCCTAACTGATGCCAACTGATCAATGTGGAGAAAATAGTGAATTTGGGAAAACACCATTTGCAACAATCACTGAAAAAATTATTTTCGGCAGAAATTATCAGTAGATACTAAATTTAGGGATAAAAGTTTGGTGAGAAACAGAATATTTGCATAATCCCAAACTGTTCCCCCACAGATTGCTTATTAGTTGCAAGGGGGAAAATAGTTATTGTACAGTGGAAAAATTGGACAACACTCTGACCTGGTGATCAAAATTAACATTACCAATGAATGGCAGATGGATAAGGTGCCTTCAGATAGGATAACCAAGAAGGACACATCCCTTATATAATACTCCAACTGGGCATATATTACCTGAAATGAAATTAAGAGGAGATATTAGTTGTGACAACTAAGTGCAAAAAATAAACCATGAACTACTGGATCTTTGCTGAAGGAGTAAAATGTGAAAAAGGGCATACCTGAGTCATTTAATAAAATTGGAACATAGGCTGTAGATTAGATGTTATTGTATTACTGTTAAGTTTTGTGAATTTAAAATATATGTATATATTTATATGCATATATATTACACAGACATATATAATATATATCAACATTAAACTATTTAATGAGAGGGAGAACACAAGTGCCAAAATGGTACAAACTGGTAAAACTGGGAAAGGTTATTCAGACGTTCTCTATGTTAATTTTGCAAACTTTTGTAAGGTTGAAATTATTTTAAAATAAAATTTTATTTTTAAAGACTTTATCTGTTTATTTGAAAGAGAGAGAGAGAGCAAGCACGGGAGAGAAAGAGCATGCACCAGTGTGGGGAGAGGCAGAGGGAGAGGGAAAAGCAGACTCCCCGCTGAGCAGGGAGCCCAATGCCAGACTCAATCCCAGGATCCTGGGATCATGACCAGAGCCAAAGGCAGACACTTAACCGATTGAGCCATCCAGGTGCCCCTAAAATAACATTTTTAAAAAGGAATACAAGGACTAAATTTCCAAGGAATGAACCCCTAAGTTCTTGGCTATCAGAAAGTTAGGAAGGAAGTTTCTTATATCACTAACATAAGATCCCTTTTTGAATAAACCCCTTTAAAAATCTTTCCTTTTCAGATCAGACCAGTTACCTTTCATGAATCTCATCCCTTAATTTGTTCTTTTCTTCTATTATGGTGTTCACATGGTAATGCCTGTGCTTCTTCTTTTGCTTCCCTTGCATTGTTGTAATCCAAGGGAGGCTCCCACAAGAGCACAAGTGGGCATGTGTACAAATGCCTCACAAGACTTGGGAAGATTCCCAGGTCATCCTTTCCACCAGGAACCCTTTTCTCGTCCAGCTACAAATCCAACTTCTTACTTAAGGTAAGCAACCAGATGGCTCTTTGCTTCCAACCAGCCCAATGTAATAGGAACTCACTTTATATCTTGTATAGCTGTTGAGAATTAAAAATCCTGCCTGGCCAAATTACATATTAACTCACATTTATGATGCTGCCAGCAGCTAAGAGAACTTTAGGGACATCATTTCATTTACTCTCCTGTGGTCTTTGAGCAGTAGATAGGAGCAAGTACCACATGCCCTATCCTTCAGAAGAAAGAACCAATACTCAGATTTATTATGTACACTATTCATAAGCCCAGCAAAGCCTTCTCTTCAGAAAAGAAATATTTTGCCTATTTGACAACAATGTTTTGCTTTGAAAAATCCTTTTGAAGTTGTAAGATAAAATAAGAATTAAAAGGAAATGAACATATTATTATAATGAATCCAATTCAGGTCACCATGGATGGAATACCCTTATAGCATATATTGCATACATCAGAGTCTTCATGTGTACATATGTGTACATATGACCTCCAAGGAGTGACGCTGTGTGTGTACCTTTCAGTCGTCCTGCTAGAATATATGTATTTGATTTAGCAGTGTCTCAAATTCCTTTCAGCTCCACATTTCCTTCTAGCAGGATCCATTTTACATGAATATTATATTTTTCCCTATTATATCAGAGATCAAAAGGACAGTGGGAACACAATGTAGAAAGGAGGTTCACCACCACTATCAGTATGTTTAGTAATAAGAAATTATGTTTTCTTATATACATCACTGGAGGTCTGCAGCATTGTTAACTCAATGTTTTTTTATTCTTTTTGTTCATGACTTATTAATAGTGTTGATTTTCTGCCTGCCCTCTTGACTTCACTTCCTTCTTCCACACTTTCTTCTGCTTGATCCAGTTGCCACACAGTTTTCTTCTAAAACCCTTTGAGCATTGTTTGAGCCTCTGTATCTTCCTGAATTTTCCTCTGTATCTGGTTTTCCTTCTTTAGACGTAAGACTGAGTCTTTGAATCTGACCCTAAGAAAGAAGTCTTTCTTCTTCAAATAACAGTTACTAGATATAACAAGGATGCTGTGATCTCGGAGTGACTTCAGGGTTATTTCCAAGTTGTTTAGAATGGTTATTTTAGCAGGGCTTTAACACAGTGGTCCTTAAGCAGTTTTCCCCTGTAGGGAAATATTGTGAATTAATTTGTTATTTTGTAGCCCACAATTTTTGCATTAAGACTTACTAAAGGAGTGATTATGAGATATTTGTTAATGGTGCTCAAAAGCTAATTTTCCTTTCATGCAGCACACAACCACAAGGTGAATGTAGAAGCTTGAGCTCTGGGTTTTTGTAGGCAAAAATAACTGAGACAGGTTTTGGTACAGTTTCCCCATTAACTTTACTCCATATAATGTAGTGTTGTATACAGCCAACCTCATACAACAGTGACTCTGGGAAATTATTGATCTTTTAGTGCTAGACATTGGACTAATTGTGTCAACCAGTTTTTTACTCTATTTGACAAATATGTATTGAGCACTAAAATTAAGAGGCATTGTTTTAGATAGAAACTAAATGTGGGAGATATGGTGGTTAATGAAACACTGCTCTCATGAAGAGTGGGCCTCAAGGGAAAAGACCAATAATATACTGAACAGACAACGAATAGGGCAACTTTACGTGGTAATAAATTCTAGGAAGAGAAACAATAAAGGCAGGGTATTTTGTATGATAAAGTGAGGGATTAGGGGACTGTAAGGAAAGTATTAGATTGGATATTCAAGGAAGGTCTCTCAGAGAAGGCATCCTCTGCATTGAGACCTGGATTTTAAGAGGACTGCCATGGAGAGTATAGATACAAAAGTTCTAAGACTGAGAAGAAGTTGGTGCATTTGAAGAACAGAAATTAGGCCAGGGTACCAAAGGCAGCAGTGAGAGAGAAGTGCAAGATGATGTCAGAAAGGTCGGTAGTGCCCGTATGTGTTAGACATGGTAGACTAACCTGAGGATTCCTGCCATTTGCAGTTTCATGCTTATTTTGCATCTATGACAAGCAGATACATTGGAAGAAAGTAATTGTACAGGGGGGACGGGGCAAGGTAAGTTACTGATGTAAGAACATAGATGTGCCATTTAATCTTAGGACAACATGAATTTTTACTCAGGCCTTTTAACTAAAACATCTAGAGCCACTAAAGGAGGAATTGTGGGATAATTGCAGGGAGAGTTGGGCTGGGTTTGAAGATGTCATGTCACCATCTCCAGCTCATGATTGTCTTTCAACAGGCTAAGTTTCAACAGGCCACCATACCCTTACTCCCAAGGAGTATATGTTGGTAGTGGGAAGACTCCAATTTTACACAAAGACCAGAAAGTGGATCTACTCTCCATTTCTTTTTTTTTTTCTTAAAAGATTTTATTTATTTAGTTGACAGAGAGAGATAGAGATCACAAGCAGGCAGAGAGGCAGTCAGAGAGAGGGGGGAAAAGCAGGCTCCCTGCTGAGCAGAGAGCCCGATGCAGGGCTCGATCCCAGGACCCTGAGATCATAACCTGAGCCAAAGGTAGATGCTTAACCACTGAGCCACCCAGGTGCCCGTACTCTCCCTTTCTTAATTAGCACAGAATGAGTTTTCCTAAAGCTTCCTCAGAGTAAAAACAGTTTACTTATATAAAATTCCATTTACCATTCTTTTGGAGAGGAACAGTGGTAGTGTGTTAGGAAGGAAAAATTCTTCCTCTACCCTTCCAGCTCTTCCAGCTGGACTAAAAATTAAATTTATATGAGACAGAGTAACAGGAGAAAAAAAACAAAAAACAAAAAACCCGTTTTACTACATGCTCACAGAGTCCCAATACTGAAGTTGAGACCCAATCAAATGACCAAGGCAGGCAGTTTTTATACATTTTACACAAAGAGACAATAAATTTTTAAGGAATTGACAGAAATAGAATGATAGATGATAGATAGGTAGATAGCAGGGGTGCCTGGATGGCTCAGTCAGTTATTAAGCTTACTAAGTGTCTGACTCTTGATTTCAGCTCATGTCAGGATATCAGGGAGCTGAGATCAAGCTCCACTGATAATGGAGCCTGCTTAAGATTCTCTCTCCCTCCCCCACTACCTCTTCCTCCAATCCCTTCTCTCTCTCTCTCTCTTCTCTCTCTCTCTCAAAACAAACAAAAACAAAACAAAACCCAAAACAAACAAACAAACAAACAAAACAAGCAGATGTTTGGGAGCTTTAATTAGTAAGGAACTATAAGCAAAATTTGGGCTGAGGTAGTAGATTAGTGCAAAAGTAACAAGGTTTGTTTCTATAGCATTGTTGGATTTAAAACCCCTGTCTCTGGTGATACACATGTCATTTTCTTTTTCTTTTTCTTTTTTTTTTAATTTTTTTTTTTTTAATTTTCCACTTCTTAGTACAGGGAGGGTACTTTCTCATATGAGAGAGATTTGTTTCCGGCTTTCAGGGGGCCAGAGGACAGTCTGAGTGTCCTTGAGCCAGCTGTTTCTTTTTTTTTTTTTAAGATTTTTTTTTAATTTATTCATTTGACAGACAGAGATCACAAGTAGGCAGAGAGGCAGGCAGAGACAGAGGAAGGGAAGCAGGCTCCCTGCTGAGCAGAGAGCCAGATGTGGGGCTCCATCCTAAGGCTTGACCCTGAGATCATGACCTGAGCCGAAGGCAGAGGCTTTAACCCACTGAGCCACCCAGGCACCCCGAACCAGCTGTTTCTTAAGTAACTTTTATTTAAAATAATTAGTATGCTAGAATAAATTAATAAAATAAAATAATCAGTATGCCAAAGTGGCACATTTTGGGATAATGACCCTTAGCCCCTACAGTAGTGGTAATCCCAAAAGGCAACTAATGAACAATTTTATTTATATTTGGTTCTTACCTGTATTATATGGGTTTGGCATTGAGCTTTACTTCATCATCTAGTAACTTTATCACTACTAGCCAAGTCACTTAACCTCCCCAACTCTCATTTTCCTCTTCTGTATTACTAGAGTGATAATAGTGCTTACCTGACAGGATTGTTGTGAGAATTACATTAAGTGAGATAATATATGAAGAGCCCTCAGAACAGTGCCTTTACCTAATGACTATGCCACACAGTTAAAAAAGTTAACAATAATAATAACCATTCACATTTGCATAATGCTTAAACTTTACATCTTCATATACATGGTGATTCCATTGGATGCTCACAGTAAGTCTGTGAGGTTGCAGTTCTTGCTCAAGTTCATGCAGCTGTAAGCAGTTCAGAGCTGGTTTTATCTATCTATCTATCTATCTATCATCTATCTATCTATCTATCTATCTATCTATCTATCTCCATAGCACATACCCTCCCCAATGCCCATCACCTAGCCACCTCATCACTTCCATTCCCTCCCCTCCCCTCCCTTCCCCTCCAGCAACCCTCAGTTTGTTTCCTGAGATTCAGAGTCTCTTTTGGTTTGTCTCCCTCTCTGGTTTCAAAGCTGATTTTAAAATAAATCCCCATTCCTGAAGAGTAAGCATTTAGAAAGAGGAAGGGGACAAGGGAAGACAGAAATATGTAATGACCTAGAGCCCAGCTAAGTAGTAAGGGGCTTCAGCGTAGGGTTAACATTTTTTTGTAGATAATGTACACAATATTGTTTTATGCATTGGTAATAAAATGATCAACCTATTTTGAGTGTTAATTAAATGTCATTAATGCAATACCTTTCATTCTGTTGGAAAAATCATGTTAAAGATTCATAGCCAAATTGTGTTCCAAATTAGATTCACACACCATTCATTAAGTGATGCAGATGATCTGGTATATATCTATTTCAGACTTATTTTTCTGACACCCAGCCAGTTCTAGGAAACAACATGGCCCCTCTTCAACAGATATACAGCTACTTAAACGCTTCACATAGGAATGGAAGAAGGATCTAATGCCCACTTCAAATGGCACAGAGATTTGGAATGACATCACCAGCAGAAATGTATAATTAATGTGCTTCTGTGTAGTGCTTGGAGTACGCTTAATAAACCCTGTGAGTTGTTAAGCATTCAAACTGGGATTTGGCTAATGCTCTGAAACATTCCTCCTCCAGCACAACTGCTTTCCCTCTTAGGATAGGAATAGAGCCAAGTGGACCAGAAGTGGTGCTAAATAGATTGATAGAGAAATGTCTGTGGTAGAGATATTTTCCTGTGCTACAGTTATGTTGTCTTCATTCTCATCACCCTACCTTCGGGCATTTTCTCTCTTTCAGTGAAGGAACAGGAGAGACGCCATCCTTAACAGCCTTGTTATGCCTTCAGGTCAATGCCAGATATTCAAAGGCCACTGACTTACAAAGGGAAGAGCCCTATCTTGAGCTGCCTCAGGCAAAATACAGGACTGGAATGGCCCAGTGAGCTACCTTTGTGTTTTTTCTGAGCCTAAGTTAACCTTAGGCAAAACTGTAAAATAGCTGAAGTTTGAAGTTGATCTTTGGTTTCTACCTTTCTATACTCTATTCCTCTTGTTTAGGGTTTCTCCTATTACTTAGGGCCTATACTGCAAGACAGTGTGGGGAAGGTTATAAAAGATAAAGTTATAAAGCACAGTCCTTCTCCAAAGAAACTTTTGTGAATGAAAGAACTAATGACACTATTGAAGCAGGCTAGCTGGGTCCAAGAACCCAGAGGGGGTCTTACAGGATCAGCCCAGAGGATCCTTGGGTTTATGTGGCATAGAAATCAAACACAAGCCCAGAGGAAGTGGGAGCAGAGTTTAGGAAAACTCTAGAGAGATTGTAGATATGGACAGAGTGTCCAAGAGCCTCAGAAAGTAAAGGGGAATGAGTTTTGTCTTTGCTTGGAGCCTGGGGTTTTTATTGAGGATGGTGGTCTAGTAATCCAGTAACAAGGACAAGTGTTTAGGAGTTCTCCATAAGTCACTTATGCCCTGGAGCCATGGGTCTTGATGAGTCAGTGATCTTGGGGTTCATGACCACCCCACCCAGTCACTCCTTAGATGTTATCTATTGTGCCAGAAGACTCCAAATAAAAAAAAAAAATCATTAACTCCTTAGCCTTTACAAAGAGGACATATACTTCTGTTCTATAAGGTATGTGTAAGGGGGGAGGGATCTAGGTCCTAGCAAGAACAGAAGCAGGAAAAGGAGAGGGAAAAAAAAAACAAAAACGTTTTTCTTGGGGTCTCTTTAGTTTCGCTGTCTTACCATCATTTCTGGCTTGGAGAAGGAGGGTCTCTTTATAATAGGAGAGAATTTTCCAAATTATATGCAGCTGAGGACCACTACACCTGCCTATGAGTGAGATAGGGAAATGACCATAAATGATATGGCCTATGGTGATCTGTCTTTGGAAGAGGCACTGGGTTGACACATCATACTGACTGTCCTTAGACCATTACTTACTTGTCTCTGGGGTAAAGCACACGTATTATAAATCAAGAATCATGACTTAAAAACCCTCTGGGCATGACAGAATTACCTAGCTTACAGCACCTGACTGCTGCTCAAAATAAATACTCTCTAATATGTGTTTATTATTTTAGTCACAAATACTAGAAAATTCTAACATAATTTGCTATACTTCAGTTTGATTTATTTATACATTTATGTAAACTGGCTCTCTGAGCTGCTTCCCAGAATTCAATAATGTAGTTGACCTCCCCAATAGCAAATAATGGCCAAAAAGAAAGGAAACTGAGAAATATGGAGCATATTTTTCAGCTCGAGTTATAAATGAGATATAAAGTCAATAGAGTTTTCAGTACTGCTCCAGTGAATAGCGGGTTCACACTTGGAAGAGGTCACACTGTTGAAAAGTAAGAGCATAAAACCACTAGGACTCATAAACAATGACATCCCAGAGGTCAAACTTAAGATCAACTCATACACACACACACACACACACACACACACACACACTTATACCCCTTACCTAGATTCCAACCCTCTTGTATCAGTCTATCTTACATGCAGTTTACGTTACCTACAGGTTTGGAGCAGGCAAAATTTTCCACTACCAATATTGACGTCTGGACTACATTCTTATTCCCATTACTCTTTGACCCAAGTGTAGTGCCTTCTAGAGAAAAACCAGTCCTGGAATCAGAAAACTTGAGCTTTAGTCCTGACTTAGCCATTTATTAGCTGTGTGTCCTTTGAAACATTACTTGTCACCTCTGACCCTTAGTTTCTTTTACTCAGAAAAAAGTTAATTATAGCTTGCAAATATTAAATCAATAATCTGCAGGTATATAGTGCATATCAGAAAATTCCCTGTAAACTACAAGTCCGATGTTTATGTAATTGTAATGAGTTCAAGTTGAATGGAATTCAGAGGCTGTTTTTGTGACTTTCTTGACTGGTCATAAACCTTTTCACCTGGTGATTAGAATGGTTGAATGGTACAAGAGAAAATGAAGTCTGTGTATCAGGTCAGTGTGTTCAGTTGCAAGTAACAAAACAAAACAAATTTTGCAGTGATTTTAAAATAAGGATTTCTTTCTCTCATAAGAAGGCCAGATGAAGGGGGCTAAGGCTTTTAGTTCAATATCTTGTTGCAACAGCTTATAGTATCAGCAATATTCTTGGGCTTTCCTTTATGATTGCAACTTGATGGCCTCAGGTCCAGATACTGGGTTCTAGTTAAGGCAGAAGAGTGGAGGTATACGAGCCACCAATATGCTACCGTTTGTCAGTAAAACAAAGGCTTTCCCAGGAACCTCCAACAGATATCTAATTCTGTCTCATTGACAAGAAAGAAGGTACTATGACTACCTCTTTGTGCAAAGGGGACTAAAAGGAGTAAGTTTTCACCTGTGCACAGTGCTGCTCTGAACCTAATGTGGGCTTTCTTGCAAGGAAAGAATAGGAAAAAGAAATGTTGACTCATGGTATCTATCACAAACTAAAACTTCAATGAAATGTTTTAAAATCAAATTATTCATCAAACCATTCCAAACACCTACGAATCCAACAGGAGATCGAAGAGAAGAAAAACAACAATTCTAGAAACAGAAAATCGACCACTTTCTAAAAGGTAGGACCAGCGGAGAAGTGAATCCAACGCGACGGGAAGATAGACCCCGGGGGGAGGGGCCGGCTCCCGGCAAGTGGAGGAACAACGGAGCACAAAAACAGGACTTTTAAAAGTCTGCTCCAGGGAGGGACATCACTCCAGAGGCTAAACTGGGGTGAAGACCTCACGGGGACAGCGTGGACTCAGGTCCCATGAGGTCACAGAAGGATCGGGGGTGTCTGAGTGTCACAGAGCTCACAGGTATTAGAGCAGGGAAGCTGGCTGCGGAGACAGAGCAGAGGAGTGAGCTCTCAACTCGGGGTTTCCTAGAGCCGTGGTCTGTGACACGGGCCGGTGCTCTGTGCGAGGAGTCCCCACAAGATCGGGGGAGACTCCGAACTGGGAGAACTCAGGGATCTACGGGGTTCAGAGACTCCAGGTGGGACTCTGCCAGAGACAGAGATGCTTGGTCACAGGCTGGGTGACCTCGGAGTGCAGCCAGAAGCCAGTGAGATGGGACTGATTATGCACGATTTTCTCCAAGTGCGGCTGGAGGCTGGGGACATGGGAGTGATTAAGCGCTTTTCTCTGAAGGCGCACTGAAGACAGGGGCCCCTAGCTCTCGGCTCCTCCGAGCCAGAGATTGGGAGGCCACCATTTTCATTCCCGTCCTCCGGAACTCTACAGAAAGAGTTCAGGGAACAAAAGCTCCTGAAAGAGAACTGAGAGGATTACTTAGCCCGGTCCCTGGTAAGGGCGGGTGCAATTCCACCTGGGGCAGAGACAGTTGAAAATCACTACAACAGGTCCCTCCCCCAGAAGATCAACAAGAAATCCAGCCAAGACCAAGTTCACTTAACAAGGAGAACAGCGGATTCTTATCTGGACAAAAATGACAAGGCGGAAAAACTCACCACAAAAAAAAGAACAGGAGGCAGTACCAAAGGCTAGGGACCTAATCAATACAGACATTGGTAATATGTCAGATCTGGAATTCAGGACGACGATTCTCAAGGTTCTAGCCAGGCTCAAAAAAGGCATGGAAGATATTAGAGAAACCCTGTCCAGAGAAATAAAAGCCCTTTCTGGAGAAATAAAAGAACTAAAATCTAATCAAGTTGAAATAAAAAAAGCTATTAATGAGGTGCAATCAAAAATGGAGGCTCTTGGGGCGCCTGGGTGGCTCAGTGGGTTAAAGCCGCTGCCTTCGGCTCCGGTCATGATCCCAGGGTCATGGGATTGAGCCCCGCATCGGGCTCTCCGCTCTGCGGACAGCCTGCTTCCTCCTCTCTCTCTCTGCCTCTCTGCCTACTTGTGATCTCTGTCTATCAAATAAATAAATAAAATCTTTAAAAAAAAAATGGAGGCTCTTACTGCTGGGATAAATGAGGCAGAAGAAAGAATTAGTGATATAGAAGACCAAATGACAGAGAATAAAGAAGCTGAGCAAAAGAGAGACAAACAACAACTGGACCACGAGGAGAGAATTCGAGAGATAAGTGATACCATAAGACGAAACAACATTAGAATAATTGGGATTCCAGAAGAAGAAGAAAGAGAAAGAGGAGCAGAAGGTATACTGGAGAGGATTATTGTAGAGAATTTCCCTAATATAGCAAGGGGAACAAGCATCAAAATCCAGGAGGTGCAGAGAACACCCCTCAAAATCAATAGGAATCGGTCCACACCCCGCCATCTAAT
>RCUC01098636.1:0-10709 GCA_003697995.1 Taxidea taxus jeffersonii | reverse complement strand
GCCAACCATCCTGGGATCCTGGGTCTGCCGGCCCTTGCTCTTCCATCTCCCCCGTTCCCCGCTGTCTTTTCACAGGTCTCCAGCTAGCCCTTTCCCCAGACCCAGGCACCTAGTTGTCCCTCCCTCCACCCTCAACCTAGCATCTTTGGGATCTGCCAACAAACCCAGTGACCTCTGTGATACTTGTCTCAATCCCGGGGACCCTCCATGAGATTCTTCCCATCTCTGGGGGCCCCATGGGGCTCCCTCTGCCCCCAGGCATCTTCATGGCATCTCCCCACGCCCTGGGTGGGCCCCACGACTCTTCCCCACACTCCCATTGGTTCCTGTGGTGTTTCTTTGCCCCCCTGGCATCTTATTAATCACCCGTGTGATTAACTGTCCCTTAGTCACCCCTGCCCTCTGAGTCAGCCAAAGCCTGCATCTCAATACAGTAGGGGGTGGGGGCCACTTTAAGGTACCTCCCAGCTCACTGACCCTCCCCCACCCACCAGACTCCCCCTCCCGCTCCCCGTCCAAGGTGGAGGTGACCGAGAAGACGACAACTGTGCTGAGTGAGAGCAGCGGCCCCAGCAGCACCTCCCACAGCAGCAGCCGTGAGTGGGGGATCGGGAGGTGTGAGTGTCGGCGGCCACGGGGGCCCCAGAGTCAAGAAACCATTTTGTGTGGGACCCAGGAGCCAGGGAGCAGTCAGGTTATCCAGCCTCTGTACCCCCCCAGCAGGGGAGAGCCACCTTTCCAACGGCTTGGACCCTGTCGCAGAGACAGCGATTCGTCAGCTCACTGAGCCCAGCGGGCGGGCAGCCAAAAAGACACCCACCAAGCGTAGCACTCTTATCATCTCTGGCGTTTCCAAGGTAACATGGCTCTGAGGAGAGGAGCTGGGATAGGGAGAAAGCCCTGATGGGTCACTCCTGCCCATTAAAATATGTCGCTCCTGCCAGGTGCCCATTGCTCAGGACGAGTTGGCACTATCTCTGGGCTATGCGGCATCCCTGGACGCCTCCATGCGGGAGGACGCAGGAACCAGTGGGGGTCCCTCCTCCCCGCCCTCAGACCCACCAGCCACATCCCCAGGACCCCTCGATGCCCTCTCCAGCCCCACCAGCGTCCAGGAAGCAGATGAGACAACACGTTCGGACATTTCTGAGAGGCCATCTGTGGATGACGTTGAGTCGGAAACAGGGTCTACCGGTGCGCTGGAGACCCGCAGCCTCAAGGATCACAAAGGTGGGGAGACATTGGCAGCACCCCCTCCCTTTCTAATATGCCCAGTATCAGGACCTGGGTCCTACTGGACACTTAGGGAAATGGGATTCTCAACCCATTTTTGAGTTTTGCCTTTTCCTTCCTCCGCTAAGGGATTTCCAGAGTTCCCAGCCTGTTTCAGCGAAGCCAGAGTAGAGAAGGAGAACTTACTGCCTAGGCTCCTGGCCTGGATCTGACAGGCATAAGTGACAGCAAGGGATGCCGGAGTATTTCCCTTTACCTACACTTTTCTTCCTTCTTGGGTCTAAGCACATATATTCTTTCCTATGGGCTTTCTTTTTTTCCTCCCCGCAACTTCCATTCTGTACTCTCTTCCTTATGAGTATAAGGAATCCTACCCCAGGATCAACTCTAGGAGTATCCTTCTAGCAGCCACATGGCTGGCCCAGGGATAGGCGTGGTACTTTTCTAACTTCTAAGAATGAGGGGCTTGCCCCCCACATTTTTATCTCTCTGCCATTGAGTCTGTCAACCACAAGTGTATTTAACTGTGACTTAAGCCTGCATCACTTCTTGGGATAATGAGATTCCTAAGTCCAAAGCCTGCTGTGTAAGCACTTTTCTCATTATGTTGGTTCTGAATTTACCTCCTTGAGGTTTTCCAGCTGCCCCGCTTCCTGCTTACATCCTGGAGTTTGGTAGACAAGTCGGTGCCTACCTTCTTCTCCTTCCATGATTTTATGGGCTTTTAGGAATACCCTCTGCTCAGGCTTTGTCTTCCACAGTAGAGGCCCAGTTGTCAGTCTGGTGCTCAGTGGCAATAGCCAGGAGTGCGCACGGGAATCCCATTAGCACCTCCATTTTTCTCCTCAAGAAAGATAGAAGGCACATTTTGTCTCTACTTTCTTTCCTAAGGAAGCCTGGCTTTTTTTTTTTTTGGTAAGATTTATTTATTTATTTGACAGACAGAGATCACAAGTAGGCAGAGAGGCAGGCAGAAAGAGAGGAGGAAGTAGGCTCTCAGCTGAGCAGAGAGCCTGACGAGGGGCTCCATCCCAGGACCCTGGGATCATGACCTGAGCCGAAGGCAGAGGCTTCAACCCACTGAGCCACACAGGCGCCGCGGAAGCCTGGCTTTTAGACAGAGGAACTGCTTCCGTATCTTCAACCCCTGCACGCTTGGTCCTTTCTCTGCTCCCCACCTCACCCCATGCCAGCTGTGCCCCTCTCTCTGCCTCAGCCTCCCCTCTTCCCCCACAGTGAGTTTCCTGCGCAGTGGCACGAAGCTTATCTTCCGCCGGAGGCCTCGCCAGAAGGAAGCTGGTCTGAGCCAATCACACGACGACCTCTCCAACACCACGGCCACACCCAGTGTCCGAAAGAAGGCTGGCAGCTTTTCTCGCCGCCTTATCAAGCGCTTTTCCTTCAAATCCAAATCCAAGGCCAATGGCAATCCCAGCCCCCAGCTCTGAGGGCCCTTCCCACCTCCTGAGCTAGGAGAGGGCAGGAGTCCTCTCAGCCCACCCCCCACATTCTCTTCCATTCCCCTTCCTGGATTCCCAATAGCCTGGGCCAGGGAAGCCCTCTGGGTTCCAGGAAGCCCTGTGCACCCTGGGCTATGGGGCCAGTCGGAAGGGTACTTGCAACGGGAAGCATGAGAAAGGTGGGCACCCGTTGCTGAGGACGCAGAAGAGGGAGTGGATGGCTGGGAGTGAGAGGAGGGCTCTGTCCCAGCACATGTGGGCATTCCTCAGAACTGGTTGCCTGCTGTTGACATTGGCCCCTCAGAGGAGCCCCAGGGTGCTCAGCTCCTCAGCTGGTCCTTCCTCCCCTATTTATTCTCTTTTCTATTTATATGTGTGGTCCAGGACCCTCAGCGAACAGATCAGAGAGGGCATCTTTCCCAGATGACCCTTCTTTCCTGTCCCAGGAGGGTAGGCAGTTAATTCCCTTTGGGACAGGACTCCCATGTCTCCCTCAGGTCCCCACTCCGACCAGCACCAGTGTCTGCCTCTGGGGACATTGGCAGCTCACAGAAAGCCGGGCCGGTGCCCCGGATGGGGGGCAGGTACTCCCCACCTCCCTGCCTCCCCTCCTGCTCCTCATCCCTCCCTCCCCTTTATTACTGTTTTTGTACTTAATGCCTTCTCCGTGAGCAGTGGCTCTGTCGGAAGGAGGGAGCCAGGAGCTGGGTGGAAGCCTTCCCCAGAGAAATGGCTTCAGGGGCTTCATTAAAGACTGTGATGATGGCACAAGAGCAGGGCTACACCTCTATGTGTTGGGAGATGATGATGTCCATTGCTGTGTGATGGCTTGGAATTTAATTTATTAAAGTCAAATTGGAGTTTATAAACTGGTTATCCTTTGAGAGGTGAGTGAGCAGCAAGGTTGTGGCATTGGGAGGGTGGGAAGATTGGAGATGGGTGACCCAGATAGTGTGGTGGGGTAGATGACACACATGTTGGGTCTGCTAAGAAGTTCTTGCAGGGAAGAAGGGATGCATGGAGAGACGATGGGAGAATGAGTCTTTGAAGGGTAAAGTCATAGCAAAAAACATCAATCAGAGAAAGAAGTCAATCAATGCATACAGGCATCTTCATCCCCCTTTCTTGAATAGACTGCTCCTTCCAGGATATGATAGGATCCTAAGCATGGATTCTGGATCTAGATGGCCTAGATTTGAGTCTCAGCTCTTCTAATTACCCATGTGACCTCGGGCAAGTTATGTTACCACAGAGTGCCTCAGTTTTTTCATCTTTAAAATGGGAACTGTGATAGTAGCTATGACTTGGTTGTGGCTGAAAAGTAAATGCATAAAGTACTTACCATTCTGCTGGCATATGGTCAATGCTGAATAAGTGCTAACTGTTGCCTCACAAGAGACAGATTGAGAGGGGGAAGACTTATAAAGGTTTCATCATACTGAAAAGTCTTTCATTCCTAAATATGGCCAAGTTTCAGGAAGTTCTGGCTGTTAGCAAAATCTACACTCCTGGTTCCTGTTCTGTGGGACCTTACCCAGGATTTGAACCAGGTAAGCTGCTGCAGGATGTCAGACAGAGCCCTGGACCAGGGACAGAAAGCCTGAATGTGCCACAGATACACCAAGTGACTTTGGACAGACCACTTCTCTTTTCTGGACCTCCACTTCCTCATCCCTAAAATGAAGAGTGACCTAGATAATCATTCAGGTCACCTCCAGCCTCACCATTCTAACTGACTTACAGGAGGTTTAGGGCACATGCCTTTGGGTAGGCAGCATGGAACTGTCAATCTTTCCCATGCCCCTTCCATGCTAGTCACTGAATATAGGATTTTTATTATTTATTTATTTATTTATTTGAGAGAGAGAGAGAGAGAGCACCAGCAGGGTGAGGGGCAGAGCACCAGCAGGGTGAGGGGCAGAGGGAGAAGCAGACTCCCAGTTGAGCAGGGAGCCTGATGGGGGGCTCAGTCCTGGAACTTGCTCTGAGCCCAATGCAGACATTTAACCACCTTGCCCCCTGAATACAGGATTTTTTAAAAAAAGATTTTATTTATTTATTTGACAGAGAGAAAGATCACAAGTAGGCAGAGAGGCAGGCAGAGAGGGAGGGGAAAGCAGGCTCCCCGCTGAGCAGAGAGCCTGATGTGGGGCTCGATCCCAGGACCCTGAGATCATGACCTGAGCTGAAGGCCGAGGATTAACCCACTGAGCCACCCAGCCCCCCCACCCCGAATATAGGATATTTAGTAAGAGTGGCAGAGTATGGATGTTTGGTTAATTTGTATATAGTGATATGCTCAACTTTAGGTCAAGAAAACTCAGAGATTTATCAATCTGTTTCCCCTGATCTAAGAAGTAGCTTATTTACCAAGAATAAAGAACAAATCTCAGGATATGCCTGAATTTTCCAACCAAAATTGTAGCTTGTTTTCAAGAGAAGCAGATTGAGATGGAAGTAAATAATGCTAGACAGCAAGATGTGGTCTACAATTCTGGAGTCGTGTGGATCCCAGAGCTATCCTGAAATTTTTGCTCTATAAAAATTGTCTTGAATCTGCATAGCTCTGTGAATGATTTTTTCTTCATGAAATTGTTAAATTAAAGCTAAAAACCATCTTCAGTGGTGTAATCTGAATTAAAAGAAGGTTGACATTTTGTGTATTACTATAACTGTGCTTTTGAAGGAATGAGGTTGATAAACTATATTTTTATTACTTCAGAATTCTATTTTATTTTATTTTTTAAAGATTTTATTTATTATTTGACAGAGAGAGACACAGCTAGAGAGGGAACACAAGTCGGGGGGCGGATGGTGGGAAGAGGGAGAAGCAGGCTTCCCGCTGAGCAGGGAGCCTGATGTAGGGCTTGATCCAAGAACTCTGGGATCATGACCTGAGCTGAAGGCAGACGCTTAACAACTGAGCCACCCAGGTGCTCCCAGAATTATATTTTAAAAACCCGATTTTAAAATAGGGACAACGCCATAGTCCACTGTTAATAACAAACTTCATGCACAAATTTCTGATTTTACTCTTTGTCATTTTTTAAAAAGATTTTATTTATTTATTTGATAGACAGAGATCACAAGTAGGCAGAGAGGCAGAGAGAGAGAGGAGGAAGCAGGCTGTCCGCAGAGCAGAGAGCCGATCCGGGGCTCGATCCCACGATCCTGGGATCATGACCTGAGCCGAAGGCAGCGGCTTTAACCCACTGAGCCACCCAGGCGCCCCGACTTTGTCATTTTTAACAGTGTCTTTCATTTATATTGAACATTTAATGTGTTTTCTGATTATATGAATCATACAGCCTTATTTTTAGGTTAGAAAAATACAGAAAAATGTAACAAAATAAATCTCAACCCCAATGAACTTTACTAAGGTACATTATTTAACAAATATGTCTTGAACCCTTAATGTTTGAGCTGCTAGGTTAAGTGATGGAGTCACGAGGGTGAAGAGCACATACAACCCCTGCCCTCCCTTACTGGAAGATTTCTTGGGAAAAAGAAGCATCTTCACTGAGACCAGAAGAATGAGTAGGAGTCAATGAGATACATGTCAGAGGGGGAGAAGGGGAAAGATGGCACCAGGCAGAGGAAACAGCAAGTACAAGGCAGGAAAGGTAAAAGGCACCTAGGTGTGGTGGAGAAACCGAAAGAAACTGGGCTGGAGAGCAGAAAGTGAGGACCAGGACTAAAGACAAGGTTGCAGTATGCAGGACTCAGATGTCGAAGGGTCTAGAAAGCCTCAGTATGGTTTGGGATTTTGCCTCCAGGCCACAGAAGGCCTTGAAGTGTTGAAAGCAGGGTCTTCTTCGTGGTGAAGGTCTTGAAGGGAAGGGAGAGTGCACGCGATGGAACCAGGTAGTGTAGACATGGGGGGGGGGGGCCCTTAAAGACCAGGGGGGGGGGGGGGGAGGGGGGGGGGGGGGGTAAATTTGAGAGCTCCCGTGTTTAAGAAGTTAAAATTCACAGGACTTGGGCGGAGGATGTTAGGTAACGGATGAGAAAGGAATCAGGGAGGACTGCTGGGTTTCTGGTTTGAAGGAGTGGATAGGTAAGGCGGCTGTTCACTGAGTCTTAGAAGAGAAGAGGTGGTGGAGGGGAAAGATAGCACTGGAATGCCGAAATTCAAGAAATCAGAGTAAGAGGGTGAGGGTAGAGGTACAACTTCAGTTTGGGTCGAGAGGGGCTGACAGCTCAGTGCACGTAACTCTGCGCGCAGCTGCCACCGCCTCCAGCCTCCCTCCTGCGCTCGCCGGCAGCTAACGCAGTAAGCCACGCGAGGAAGGAAAGGCCCCACTCAGCGCTTAGCTCGAGCCCCGCGCAGGCCCAGTGGGTGCCAGCGCGGAGCCTGCGCAGTTGGGCGAATTCCGGGCCTTGGAATCCCAGTCCGCGCCGCGCCTGTAACCCAGCCGCGCCAGCAAAGCTACCTTCCCCGCAGCCCGCCGGTCCTCACTCCCACCCTTTCCGTATTTTGGTCGCGCACGGTTTCCGTCAGTCGCAACGGCCATTGGCTGTTAGAGGGATCTGAGAGCGGCGATTGGCTCTCGCTGGCCGTCGCTCAAGCGCCCTTCCGGAGATGGTCCGAGGTGGGAAGAGCTGGAGAGAGCCGGCGGACGGTAAGCTGGGCTGCGGGTTTCCCGGGGCAGCGTCGGGGGGTGCACTCTGAGCAGGCTCCCGGGGCCAGACTCTTCTTTAGTCACCTCCTCGAGGCTTCTTCTGGCAGCTCGGCCACGTCGGTCTGCCCGGCGCCTACAGTGCCCCCGACCCCTAACCCCGACTCGAACCTCCCTGCTCCCTCGTCTGGGGCTTCACTGCTTCTGAGACGTGGTTACCGCCATGCCTTAGTGCGAGAAGGACTCCGGGAAGCCTGCGAGGCTGCGAGGGAGAGGTTTTACCTGCCGGGACTGTCTACTTTTCTCCGAAATCGACTGGTGTTTCGGGGGCCCGGGCCCCGCCGCTTAGAGCAAGTCTTCCTTGCTTTGCTTCTGCACTGGGATTTCTTTCTGTCCTGGTTTGCCCCATCGGCGCTTTGTTTTGGCGATTGTCTTCAAACGTCAGAGTCATCTCTTCGGCCAGATTGTGAGTCCTTAGGAGGTTCAGGACGTAGGTCTCTTCTTTTCTTGAATATCGTTCAGGGTTATCTGTCGGTGCCTTGCGTTAAAATATATACCCTTTAAGTATTTGCTGATTTCTTCTTACTGTGATTCCTGATGAAAAGTGTTAGGGATTTCTCCGGTGGTCCTTTTGTTGACCTTTTTGTAGAATTGTCCTTAGATCGTCTCACCCTCAGAAGCAAGGATACAAACAGCTAACACTTGTTGAGTTCTGGCGGGATGTTATTCTAAGTATTTTAATATACATTATTTAGTCCATAAATCAGTTCAGTGGGACAGGCTTAATGATTCCCCTGCTTTATGGGAAACTGAAGCTTAAGTAATTTGCGGGAGGTGACACAGCTAGTAAATGTTGGTGGTTTCTAGCCAGGTTTGTTCAGTTTGTCACTAGTTGTGATATTAGTATCCCATTTTACATTTAAAAAAAAAACAGATTCATAGAAGTTAGGTTATTTATCAAAAAAGTAAAGTAACAAGTTATAGGTTCACTTAAACATTAAAAGAGCTTGTATGAGGGTGTGCAGGTCCTGAAGTTGGAACTGAATGGGGCACAGGCCAGGCTTTCTAGGAGCTCACAGTTTATTTATTACTGACAGAATAACTACTTAATAAAACATGTTTGGGGTATTGTGTATACCGATACAAGGTCTATGGGGAGGAAGGAATCAGACAAGGAGAGATAAGATGGCAGGTGTAGGAGGAAAACAGAGCCAAACTCCCTGGCTTTGAATTCCATCACTAGCTTTGTGGCCTTGGGTAAATTCCTTAACCTATCAGGGCCCATTATCTCATTTGTAGAGTGGGATAATAATGCCTCAGTAGGTGGGTTGTTCTATTAATGAGTTTTTATACATATAGGACACTTAGAACAGTGCTTTGCCTACTGTAGATACTTAATGTTATATTTTTCGAGGCAGAGTAAAATAATTGAGATAGAAAACTTGAACCTAGGCTTTCTGACAGTTGGTCCAATGCCCTCTCCAGTATACAGGGTGCCTCACTGTATTCCTTGACTACAGAAAGAGGAATGGTGTCCAGATGGTCACTGTCCCACAGCTCCCCAGGGTAGAGACAAGCAGGGCACAAAGAGAGAAAGTAAAGAATGCTGGGGGACAGCAAAAGGGATTCAGGGAGCTTTGCCTAATTTTCAAGTCATTCAAGATATCTAGATGCTTAGATAGCCCACCTGCTGGGCCTTACCCAGTCCGACAACTGGTATATGTTTACAGAATCTGTGCTCAGCACTGTACTGGACACAGTATAGGGACACAGATGGGCGTGGTGTGGTTCCTGCTCCAAAGCAGCTAATATTGTCCCATTTGTGTGAATGAGAATAGAACACATCAAATGACCATGGGCAGCATACAAATCGGGTTGAGATTTTTTTTTTTTTTAAGATTTTATTTATTTACTTGAGAGAGAGAGAGCATGATAGGGGAGAGGGTCAGAGGGAGAAGCAGACTCCCTGCTGAGCAGGGAGCCCGATGCGGGACTCGATCTGAGGACTTCAGGATCGTGACCTGAGCTGAAGGCAGTCGCTTAACTAACTGAGCCACCCAGGTACCCCGGGTTGAGATTTTCTGGTGTTAGCTCTGGCAGCCATAGAACCGAGAGGCAGGAGTAATCCGAGGAGCAAGTAATTTAGGAAGGCTTCCTGGAATATGATCAGATCCTGACATTGATTGTCTGAAGAGTACAAAGCTCTGGGCTAATGCTGAGAGACGGAAGGGAAGGGGCGAGGTCCCTGCCTTGAGAAGCCCCTAGTCTGGGGGAGACAGATGTTCCATTCTGTTGTAACAGTGCTGTAACAAAGCAGTACACAGTGCTGCAGGGACAGCAGCTGGATTTTCCAGCTGTACCGGGATAAATTGGAAAGGACTCACCAAGGAAGGGACACTGGGCTTGAAGGTAGGTGGAAGTTTCTCAGGCAGAGAGTTTCAGGAGAATGTAATGTGTTTAGGGACAAAGATGGTTGGATCAAAGAGGGAGAGGAATCAATGGACGAGAGAGGAAGCCAGAGCAGCAGCATGGTGCATGGAAGAGCATGATCTTTGGTTTAGAGTCAGGATGCTCTTAAATCAAATGAAATGAAGTTTAAAGGGCACCTGGGTGGCTCAGTGGGTTGAGCCTCTGCCTTCAGCTCAAGTCATGATCTCAGAGTCCCGGGATCGAGCCCTGCTTCGGGCTCTCTGCTCAGTGGGGAGCGAGCCTGCTTCCCCCTCTCTCTCTGCTTGCCTCTCTGCCTGCTTGTGATCTCTCTCTCTCTGTCAAAAAAATAAATAAAATATTTATTTTTTAAAAAAAAAGAAATGAGGGGGCTGACTCATGGTAGGCCCTCAGTCATGGTAGTGTCCTTTCTTAGTTTCTGAAGAAGTAAGTTGAGGCCAGTTGGAGAAGAGCCTTGCATGCAGTTCTAAATGGACTTGGTCCTGTAGGCAGGAGAGAGAGGAGGTTTGGGATGTTATGTCTGATTTAGGAAGGCTTTCCCTACTTTTCTTGCTGTTATTAAGAAAATCAAAAGGAAAAGAACGTACATTTATAGTACTGGAGTATTTATCGATACTGTTAGTTTTATGTGGCCTCTTTATAAGGTGAATCGTCTGTCAGAATCTACATCAGTATTGTCTTATATGAAACAAAACACTGCAGATGTTGCACGTATTACTAACACTAGACATAAATAAAAAGATGATGTACTGTCTGTGTGTGTGTAAGCTTTGATAAATTTTAACTTTTTAAAATTTTTTAAGTAATCTACGCCCAATGTGGGGCTTGAACTCATGACCCCAAGATCAAGAGTTACATGCTCTACCGACTGAGCCAGCCAGGTGAACAATAAATTTTACCTTTTTATAATAGATTTGTGTATATTTTATGGTATTAAATAATAAGAATA